>KZ826424.1:0-95592 GCA_003184635.1 Aspergillus sclerotiicarbonarius CBS 121057
CAGTCATAGTAGCAACGGGAACGACATCCTGGCCGGTGATGGTATCGCAAGGAGTGGTGGAGGCACCAGCGGGACCCTGAGGGGAGCCGGAGGGAACGGAGCCGGAGGGAACACCAGTCGGGATAACACCACCGGAGGCAGCAGCACCTCCGCCAACAATAACACCAACGCTGGCGGAGCCACCAGCACCAGCACCGGCGGAACCACCAACAGAGCCACCACCAGAGACGGAGCCGGAGCCACCAACAGAGACGGAACCAGAGCCACCAGCAGAAGCGGAGCCAGAGCCGCCAGCAGAGCCGCCAGCAGAGACGGAGCCAGAGCCATCAGCAGAGCCGCCAACGGAGCCACCAGCGGAGACGGAGCCAGAGCCACCGGCACCAGCACCAGCGGAGCCACCAGCGGAACCGCCAACAGAGCCACTAGCCGAAGCACCAATCGAGCCACTGGCAGAAGCACCAGCACCACCACCAACGGAAACACCAGCACCGCCACCAACGGAGCCGGAGCCAGAGCCACCAGCAGAGACGGAACCAGAGCCGCCAGCAGAGCCACCAGCAGAGACGGAGCCAGAGCCGCCAACGGAGCCACCAGCACCGCCACCGACGACAGCGCTGCCACTAGGAGACGAAGGAGAGCCGGAGGGAATGACACCGCTAGGAGATCCAGGAGCGCCGGTCTTATCAGCCGAAGCACCGGAAGGACCAGGGGCGCCGGACTGAGCAGGAGAGGAGGGAACAACAGCGCCGGAGGGAGAGCCGGGAGCACCAGTCTGTTCAGCCGAAGCGCCGGAAGGACCGGGGCGGGAACCGCCGGTAGGAACGCTAGCGGCAGGAGTCGAAGCGGCGACGGGAACGCTGGAGGCGCCGGAAATACCCTTGGACGAAGAGCCGGAGCTAGAGCCGGAGCCAGAGCCGGAGCCGGTGCCGATAGAGACGGTAGGACCGCCAGACAGACTGCAGCCGGTGAGCCATTCAATGATGATCACTTCGATGGAGGAGCTGATGTCGACACCGGCGGCACCACCGATGACAGCGGACAGCTCAGCGCGAGAGTCGACAGAGATGGAGGCCAAGCTCTCGCCAGACAGCAGAAGAGAGAGGATCCCGCTGATGTTAACGCCGATGAGAGTGTCGATGGTACCGGTGATGAAAGTCTCGAGCTCGGTGATGATGTCGGTGGACAGGTCGACGGTGACCTCGCCGCTCAGAGCGAAGGAAAGCCAGAAGTAGAGAACAGCCTTCAATTCGACACCGAGGCTGCAGCTGGATCCGGAGAGCCAAGTGGCCAGAGCAACACGGGCGTCGGCACTGACGGAGCTGGCAAGCTTGCCGGCAATACAGGCCTCGAGGACGACTTCGACGTCGGACTCAATGTCGGCGGCGAGGGAGGACTTGAGGAAGGCGGAGAGATAGGCTTGAGCGCTGGCGGTGAGGGTACCGGACGACTCGACAAGGGCGCTGATGGCGGCACCGACGGAGACGGTAGTGAGGCCAGCAGTAGGGACGGTGCCGATGGTAACGACACCGGTGGCGGTCTTGCCCTCCAACCAGGCCTCAACGGCAACCTTCAGGGAAGCACTCAGAGAGCACTCGGAACCAGAAAGCCAGGCCTTCAGGGCAGCCTCAACGTCGGCAGCCAGATCCGCGACAACACCACCACCAGCACAGAGGGAAAGACCAGCCTTAATATCGACTTCCAAGTCGACACCGACGGATCCGGAAATGAAAGCAGACAGGGAAGTCTGGAGAGAAGAGCTGAGGACGACGGCGGCCTCGAGCTCGGTGACGGAGAAGATACCGTCGACAGTCACGTAGAGGTCGCCCTTGGCAGCAACCTCGGCGCAGGTGGGGATGAAGAGGGAGAGTCCAGCACGGACATCGACGGACAAAGTAGCAGATGCATCACCCTCACACCAGGCGATCAGGGAGGACTTGAGCGATGCATCGAATTCGGCATGGGCCCGGATCCACGCAGCCAACTCCGCACGTGCGGAGGCCTCGATGGTGCCGGCTGTGCAACCCAAAGCACCACCTTCTAGGACCGCAGCTGCCTGAGCGCTGATACCTGTGAGGAGGCTGGCGGAGCTCTTGACACCGCCGCCGAGGAGGGCCTCGATGAAGCCGGTCAAGTCCTCACCAATGTCGGTAAGGATCTCGGCGACGAGGCCAAAGGTACGGGCGTCCAAGTCCTTCGTGGGGAGAGCGAGAGCGTAGCTCGCCAGACCGGCGAGCACGAGAAGTTTGTCAGAACGCATCGTGCCGAAAGGGCAAAGAGTGTATATCGAAAAGTGAGTAAGACGTCAGCGAGAGTCTGGAATGAACCTGTCAAGAAATCCAAGAATACAAAAAAGGGAAAGACGGGCTGGCTCGAAGCAGCCCAATTGGTTTAACGACAGACTGGTAAAGAATGAGGGTCGGTAAGGAAGGACAGAACCCAAAGGACAATGAAACAAAGTGACTGACGAAGGACTTGATGTTCAATGGGAGAGGTGATCATCGGCGAGGTATATATACCCCTGAGCGAGATTTCCTGCCGTGCCTGCGGGATCGGGCGATGGAGCCCTCCCCCAAGTCTGGAACCCACGAATGGAGCTGCGCTCCCAGCTGAGAGCATGTTGGCCCATCTGTGATCGAGGGACCCGGATCTTCGAGCCAAGCTAGCCAAGTGGGTTCGCCGGGTGCCAGTGGAAACTAGGAGGCAAACCAGAGCGGACTACCGTTGCAGGTGGGTGCATCCGAAACAGACTAAGCAGAATCAGCATACTATTTCAGGGAACGGGGTTTCCTGCACCCAGAAGGTATTAGTCCCGAGCGATGCGGGTCGCCTCTGGCCTTTTCCGGGCGTATTATTTTATTTTGTCATTTGGTCAAGCAGAGGGTGCTGTAAGCAGGGGGAAAGCCTAGGCCGGTGAGCCACAGCCCAAGTTCCGACGGCAGCCGTGGTGAGAGCCTCCGTTGTCAGGGAGTGGGCTAGTATCATCAAGCCACCCCGACTCCAAGCACGCTAATGCCAGCCTTTCAGGGTGTTAATAATTATTGAGGAAATTGGTGTGAGACTCCGGGCGGGCATCCGCAGGAGCATTATCATCAGCAGCATCGGCATCAACATCCGTATCATCATCGTCGGGTCACCCGTGGGGTGGTCAGCGACGGAATGCCAACCACACGGTACCCAGAGTCCCAGTGATGTTGGTTGTGGTGATCGGACGGCGGGCCAATGACACCCAGGCCATGCAGACCCCATAATGGTAAACAACAGGATAATCCATCCCAGTGCCGGGCTGCCGTCGAGGCCGACCCATGGGCGATCAACACGGCCGGTGTTTTGTCCCTGAATTGTTAGTCTGGTCCACCTCGCCCATGGAAGAAGTCAAGATGAAACTTTAGAGTTGCTTAGGTGCCCTTTCAAAATATGATCAAACCGCTAGAAAAAGTCAAATACGGAGTATAACCGAAGCTATCCAGGTGTGGTTAGGAGTACGGAGTACAGAAGAGGGGGGGAAAGGGAAAAAGGAAAAATGGGAAAAGCAACCAAAAAAGGCGTTAAGATTTTGTGACAGATGTGCGTTGTTGACTGATCAACTAATTTCCGGGGCGGTGCATAAATCCAGTTCCGGACGTTAGAATTAGAAAAAAAAAAAAAAGGAAAAAGGAAAAAGGAAAAAAGGAAAAAGGAAAAAAAGAAAAAAAGGAAAAAGAAAAGGAAATGCGGAACGCAAATGCGATCCCAATAATGATAGAGAACCCCAGACCACCACCACTCGCTCGTATCTAAATTATAGTCTAATCAATAATTGAAAGGAGCACAGATAAGATCTGTGCATCATGGCCATGGCATGAAGGACTGGCAATACTATCAGTAAACCTTGAGACTCCGGGAAAGTGTTGAAGAGGGTCACCCTCTCCCCACTCCAAATATAGAAATTAATTTCCCCCAGGGAGGCAGCAAAGCTCACATCAAACAAGCCAGCTGGGGTTCACTAGCCTAGACGAGTTCCGGGGGCGACTCTTGGACTGAAGAGTGCAGGGGACAATAGGTAGTAGTAAGCCCATCCTCTGTGCACAACCAAACAAACATGGCCGGGTGGAGGCCGTCTTAGCACGCTAAACTAGTGCAGTAGCTTCGCTTTTAGTCAGGGACAAAAGCTGCGGGTGCAGGAGTGTACTACTTTAGCGCGTCTGACAAGAGTCCTTGCGGGTAAAGCGTCCTGGCCCAGAGAAGCAGAGAACCCAAAAGAACATCCCACCTCCCACCCAGGCAAACTGGACTCCCAGGCTGTTGTTTTTTGGTGCAGCAGTCTAGACTGCTCTGAGATACCAATATTAAGGCCTGGCTAGTCGACAATGGCAAGGGAGGCACTTGGGGGGCAATCGTTGCCCGAACAGGCGTTCCTGACCCGAAGGCCTCGTACCTTTGGTTCCTGAGGCTCCACCCCCCTCATCCCCCAATCCCAAATGGCCTGAGCTGCCGGCTGCCCGCTTTAGCCGAAGGCTAGTGAAGAGTAGTGAGGTTGCTCGGTCGATGTCTTTGCCCCCTCCCCCCAGCCAGCGGGATCAAGGCAGTGGCCACTGGGAAGTGGGCAGTGGCCAGTGGGCACTGGTTTGTTCGACTCTGGAACGATGGCATCTGCGAGATCACTGGCTTCGTGGTTTCATCATCACTTGCAGATGGGTTCGATCTTTATTCGTTCCGTGGAAACTCTAGAAGGCCGACCCAGTGGGCAGTGAGGCTTCCCAGTTAAAGTTGCCCGGGTTTTGGGGCAACTAACCTCGGGAGATTTCCTGATTCAATTAATATTGATTGACCTATCCCTGCACCTAAAAATGGGCGAATAGCAATGGGAATATGCTGCCACTGGAGCAATGGCCGGGTACCAGCTGCCAAGTCATTTGAGGGGAAGGACACGGAACCCATCCGGCCAGTCAGTCACTACGTACTGACTACTGCACAGTCTCTGCCGTACTCTGCCGTCCTCTCCCTACAAAGCAAGTACAACGACGAAGAAGACGAATACGACGACGACGACAATGACGATGACTGGGGACTCGGCCTCACATGCCTTTTTAGGAAGCCGCAGACCATCCGGTGATGTCAGGTGCGTCTGCCAGGTCACGTCAAGCTTCACGCCAAAAGTCCTCTTGGGTCTTGACAGTCACACCGGTCATTCTCCATGTTTCATGGTCGTACTAGTCCCGTGTGTTGAGAGCTTCACTGCAGGGAGCTTATTCCACGTTCTATTTTTGACCGGGGTGTTCCATGTCACAGCACTCCTTTTCTCCGCCAGTTCATTATGACTTAGTACCCCTAAACCCTGTCTCCCATATCAGAGACTGGGATGACGCCACAGATCTTACGAGTCATGACTTACAGGTAGCAGTTGCACTCAACGCGACCGCGCTTTCAGATTCCTTCCTCATATTCGCAAAAAAATCCCTCAAGAAACCATCTGCACGCCTATCTATGGTTCAGGAGCAGGATCCGGTGAATAGTTCTTTCTAAAGAGAATCCGTGATATGGATAGTCGCTGGTTTGCTCTGTTAAGCTGCCCAGAAATCGAATGTCAACTTTGTCCGATCTATGAGTGGTGGGTCAACAGTCGGCCCAAATCAGATTAGCATCGACCGCAGCAGCTACACTTTTGACTGATATTTTCAGGCTCTCCACGCTCTTTTGGATTATCTGAAGCCTCTGCTCAAGGGTCGGACCCGTTGTTTGACAATATTCCCTATAGCCACGGATGCGCCTCGATTCTAGCAAAACTCAATCACACCCTCTATTGACAAGGCTTGCAGAAAAGGCGGTTCGAGATCTTAGCCCATGTCAACCGTGGTATGACTGCGTTGATAGTCCATCGGTCCTGCAAGCCATCAGGGGGGAAGGAAAGACATGCAGATACGGGACTGGGGCTGCAGGTTCCGAGTCATAAGTAGCCACTCCTCTCTACCGCCAGTTCTCTTTGTCGAGCGTACTCGTCTGGAGAGAACATAGCTGTACATAGTAATTTCCACCGCATAATGATTTGATTTTGGTGCCTTTATAGTCAGCTGTGACGTCTAGTGCTGTCTTCCTGTGATAGCCCACATTATGCTGCACACTTTTGAGAAAAGAGGAGGTCGGATTGTCGAAGTTTGTAAGTCAGCAACGAAACCTGTGTCCAACATTTTAGATTAAATTAATAAACCATACTCAATACCTACGGTAGACTATACATAGTGCCATGGTTCCGATGGTCCGTACGGAGTACCCCATACTTCATTTGACTCTCTCGGAATGATCGGTGTCCCCTTCAACTGCGGCAGCTTGTAAATCTAAGCTCAAGGTGCTCTGGTACCCTGAGACATTTGTAGTATATACTGATTACTTAGTACTATGAACTCGGTGGTATTAGATGGCAATTTGCTATAACTGCCTCAAGTTGTGGTGGTGGGTGGTGTTGCATTAGTTGAAAATATATAATTCATCACCAGTACTATTCTTCGTAGTAATCATATTAATATTCTTTACAGAAGGATCAATCTACGTAGTATTCAGCACAGGCTCAACTGTTCCCCTGATTAGTGCTGCGAGACCGGTGCACAGAGGTAAGCCCACCATTGGAGCCAAGTAGAAGTATAAACCGTAGTCGCTGAGTTGCGCTAAATCTCCGGGTGTCAACGTCGCGTCGAGGCAAAAGCACGGTTGCATGCGTCAGCGAGGATGCAACGGAGACATGGCTCGCTCCGATGTTCGTCAATCGATCGAGGGAAATTGATCTTGCGAATGCAAGCAAGGAGGGGCCTCTGTACTATGTACTCCCTCGACCTCGTCGAGCGTGGTGTTGTTTGTGATGGAGCGATTGCCCGGGGCAACGGGCCTGCCACGTGACCTCCGCCCAGCCACCCGCAATTCGAAGTTGGATGTTTCGAATTACGACGGAGTAACCACAACACGCCGACATCGACTACTAACCCTTTGCAGCAGGTACCATTGGGGCCAACTGGGCTGGATCTCCGGGCTGACACGTCAATGTGGTCTTACCGAGCTCTCAAATGAAGCCCTCGCCCCCCTCACGCTCGACAGCGCCTACTGGCTTGCATCGCCAGCCCTCGTACCGTGAGATGTCCCGCGCCGCGATCTCCCGCTCCGGGTCCAGGCGGACCTCCCCAGAGATCCAGAACTCGACCGCCTTTCGAACCAATTCGTCGGTCACTAGACACTACTCTGGGGGAGACAGTTCCGATGACGAAGTCCCCGAACCTAAATTCAGTGCTTCCGTCAAGGCCCTCCTTGACGAGGATGGACTCGACCTGTCCCCGCGTCTTCGCGGCGAGCGCATGGGATCTGCTCGCTCAAGCCAGGAACGGCGATCTCGCACAACCCCTCCTCAAGACCAATCGACCGGAAGCCCTGCGCCTCGCGTGGTTCGCATTGCACCATCCCTGAACAGCAGTGGCGGCAGATCTAGACGGGAGGGATCACTCCTGTCTAACAGCGAAAGCGCAGACCACGACGCAAGAACCAACTCAAATGATTTTATCACGCCAGCCCCGAGGACACGCAGTGTGCGCATCAATGGTTCCCGTAGCCACACACGCTCACCTGCGTCTGAATCGCCCTCTCAGAGACGATCGGCGGAGAGGAGCTATGTCGACGAGCATGGAAGCGCAGAACGTTCGGAAGATGAAAGGAAGTCGAGGTACGAGGATGATTATGCTCCTCGGACCGGAGCTTCATCCGTACTCCGCACCCGGAATCCGGAGGACATCGGCATGCAGAGCTCACTGCGAGTGAAGCGAGTCGGAAGGCTCACCGGAACATTCTTAAACGGGCCCGCAAGGCGCGGCGTATTACGACGACAAAGTGAAGAGAATAACGAAGATCGAGAATTGGATGCGAATGTTGACAATGCCGACTATCATTACAAGAATACAGCGAAATCCTCATCCCCTAAGGTGTCATGGGCGGATCCGAACCCACCACTTAGGACCGACGAGCACCGATCCTTTGATCGCGCCGACGGACTCTATTCCAGATCCTCATCGCCCAAGTCTTATGGCTCGCACTCAAAATCGACACCCGGGTCTTCCTCAGAAATGTCCTCTAAACCCTCAAGTTCCAAGGACCAGCCTGTGTTCAAAGTGCCTCTTCCGCCAACGCTGCCCTCCACTAGAGACCAAGAGAACGAACCGCCGCCGACCTTCAAGCGTGCCAAGCCTCAGGGATTTAATTTGCTGGACAAGCCCGAGAAGCTGGCAGTAGTATACGGCGACGAGAAGAAGGAGCAAGGAGAGACACCCGCAGGGAACGGGAACTCCCCCAGAAAGATTTTAGCAACAAGAAATAATAACACGCCTCACAGACCGGCTCCTCCTCCTCCCAAGATGTCCGTTCTTGAGACTGCCACGGCCACAGGAGGAGCCGCCACAGCATCGCACTCACGCAAAAAGCGCAACCAAGTGTCGGTCAACCACAAGCCTTTCACCCGGCTGGACTGTATCGGTCGCGGTGGAAGTTCAAGGGTTTACCGGGTCATGGCTGAGAACTATAAGATCTTTGCCTTGAAGAGGGTGAATCTGGAGGACGTCGATCCGATCACCTTGGCTGGATACAAGGGTGAAATTGATCTGCTTAAGAAACTGGAGAACCTTGATCGTGTTGTACGCTTGTTTGATTGGGAGCTCAATCAAGACAAGCACACGCTGAGTGTTCTCATGGAAATTGGAGAATCCGATCTGGAGAAGATCCTCACCTACCGACTCAACGCCGAAGATGCCAGATTTGACATCAACTTTACCCGATACTATTGGAAGGAGATGTTGGAGTGTGTCCAAGCTGTACATGAACACAACGTTGTACATTCTGATTTGAAACCCGCGAATTTCCTCCTGGTTCAGGGTCGATTGAAGCTGATCGATTTCGGTATCGCGAACGCCATCCAGGATAACACTGTGAACGTGCATCGTGAGCAGCAAGTGGGAACGCCGAACTATATGTCGCCGGAGGCCTTGATCGATTCTAACGCCTCCCTCGGCCTACCTGCAAGCGTGGGAAAGATGATGAAACTGGGCAAGCCGAGTGATGTGTGGAGTCTGGGATGCATTCTCTACAAGATGGTGTACGGCCAGCCTCCGTTCGCCAAAATCGCGAAATACTATGAACGCATCCTAGCTATTCCCAATCCTCATGTGAAGATCGACTTCCCAGCATTCGGTGTGGGAGGCGTCCCCGTGCCTCCTGGACTGGTCAGAACATTGAAGGGCTGTCTGCAGCGTGATCAGACGCTACGACCGACCGTGGAAGAGCTCCTCGGCCAGCGAGACCCCTTCCTCTACCCGGACGCGCAACTCGAAGGCGCCGTCCCGGTCACACAGGACATGCTGAACCGGATCCTGGTAAACGTGGTCAACCACTGCCGCGTTCGCGGCATCCCCAAGGACGAAGAACTGGCCGCCTGGCCGGCCGGATTCTTCGCCAAGATCAAAGCTGCGTTGGAAGAAGGCAGCTAACCACCACCCTTTCGACTGCACCTTTCCTATGTCCTGTGTCTTCTTGTCCTGATACCTCGTCGAATGAACCGATGAACCCGGCGTTCCAGTCCACACTATATCCCCTTTCCTTTGTCCGACATACTTGTTCACTTCTTGTCCCATCTTAGATCTATACATCCTCTTCTTCACGTTTTGGTTTAGGGAACTGGAAACCTGGTGTTTTGTATTGAGTCGCGCTTCAGCCTGGATGATTGATTGATTGATTGCATGTTCATTGCATTGGAAGCTGTGGATTTCAACAGCATGGATATTTGGAGTTTTGATTGTGTATAACTTGGAATATACTAATTTACTACTACTTTGATTATAAACTGTCGTTATAAGTGTATATTCTCTTCACGAGACACGTTTCCAGTCGATATCCTACGCAAAGATACTCTATATCAAGACGAATTACCACTCGAACCAAGCAAGCTCTTTTCATTGGTAAATGTACGCTCACTCGCGCGGAAGCGAGAGTCAAGTCACAAAAACAGACAGAAATCCTTTTGGAAAACGGAAACATGACGGATACTTTGCGCGCCGTTAACGCCACACCCACTGATATAGTCTATGTAAAGACGAACACAAACCAACGCAACCGGGCATATTTTGAGATGAGGATATGGTATGGTATGATATGATATGGAGAAGGCGGGTTCATAATCATGGACGAGAAGTGAACGAGGTGATTAAACGAGGAGGACGGCGCTGGGGTAGTATATTATTAGTATGGCTGGATATGGAGAGGAAAAGGGAAAGGGAGAGAACTCACTTGACCGTGCCATCCAAGTCGGGGTTGTTGGTGATCTGCGCCCATTTACCCCAGACGACCTTACCGCTGGTGGTGACGAGACCCAACTCCGACACGTTCACCTCGACGATGGTACCCTTGGTCAAGACACCCAGTTGGGTATACAGAGGGTTCTGGGGGTTCTTCTTGACCGAGAGGATGGGCAGCTGGACGGTGACACCCAGTTCGGGGCTGGAAAACGCATTACGTCAGTTGAATGCTCCACACTCAACATAGAAGAGCACAGCAAGAGGGGAAAGAAAACATACTGCGTAACATTGGCCTTCTTGTAACGCAGACCCATAGGACGAATGAACCGTTCGTATTTGACCGGCCGTCTGGTGAAATCACTGCCGACGAAAGTAGGCTTGGTGATCATCCGCTTCCAGGACTTCTTGTGCGTCTTCTTTCCGGTGTTGACCACCTTGAACATCTCCTCCTCGCTAATACCCTTAACCTTGGGCAGGGGCACCGCAAACTTGGCTGCCTTCTCATTCCGCTTATCCTTGATGGCGCTGGAAAGGGCCTTGGCGTTGGTGGCCTGCGACCGATCGAGCAGGTACTGGGGCAGAGGAGTCTTGGAGGGCTCGTCGGGAGCCGACGACTTGACGTTCTTCTCCTCCTGCGCCTTGATGCGCTTGCGCATCTGGATCTTCTCCTTATGACGCTGCTGCTGGTACAGCTTGGCCCTCAGGCCGCGCAGGTTCTGCGCATCCTTCGACTGCTTGTGTCCCTCACGGGCCTGGCGCTTGCGGGTCCGCTCATCGTGATCGAGCCGCTTACCGTGCTGCTTCTGCCAGCGTTCGATATACCTATTTCCCGGTCAGTGTGCTTGTTGCTTTTTTTTTTCGTTTGTCGATATGCCCCAGAGATAGATGCAGCTCGGGGCGGGGAGGGGTGAGACGAACTCGTTCTGAGGCTGTACGCAGAACAATCAGTTAGCAATCGATTTACACCATCGAGAGAGAGCGTTCAACGTACCATGATGAATCAACCGCGAAAGGCGAGTCCAAAGCAAAAGATAACCAAGCCAACGGCAACCCGAAGAGGAGAAACAAAAAAGTTCGATGCGGCGGCAACGGGAGCTGGGCTTGGCACGGCGATAAGTCACGTGGAGCACTTTATCGACAGGGCCGCCGTCCGGAATTTCATCCTCCAGATTGCTCGGAGCCAGGCCCAGTCAACAAAACCGCCTCAATTCCCTCCCTCTCGACCCTCTGAGCACCATGTTCTCTCGGACCACGCTCGCCCGGGCATTGGCCCTTCCCATCGAGCACTCCTCCGCCCGCTCCGCCAGCACCACCTTCCGGGCCTGCCTCCACCAAGCTACCTCTACTACAACTACAACAACATCGCAACCAGAAGCGCCCTTAAGCGCAACCCCCCGAGCCCAATCCTCCATCCCCATCCAACAACCTCGCTTCCTGACCTCCTCCAACACCGTCCCTCTCACCCGCGCCGATGTGCCCGTCACCAAACAGCCCGTGGCCCCGACCTTCGACGCCCCATTGAAAGTGTCCCAATCCCTCCTCGACCTTCTTCCCAACCTCACTTCCCAAAAGCCGCATTTCATCACGGCCCACCTCCACGACAGACCCTACCTGCTTACCGCAGGCGATCAGCTCCGTCTGCCCTTCCTAATGCCCAAGGTTAAATCGGGCGATATCCTCCGCTTCAACAGGGCCTCGGTGCTCGGTTCTCGCGATTTCACCCTCAAGGGAGGAGCACAGTACCTCGATGAGCGGATGTTCGAGTGCCGTGTCCGGGTCATGGGCTTTGAGTCCGAGCCCCTGCGCATCACCGAGAAGACGAAGCGGAGACGACGTCACGTGCAGAAGGTCACCAGCAAGCACCGTTACACGATTCTACGGGTCATGGACGTCAAGGTGAAGACTGCGGAGGAGTTGCTCGAAGCTGGTGCTGTTGTTGTTGAGAGTGCGGATTCGGATGCAAACGTTGAACTCAAGGCATGAATAAGCCGGAATTCGGTAGACAGAGGGAGATAGGGCAAAAATGATCGAAACGTGGGCTGAGCCTTTTCCTTCGGGCCATTGTTAAAGTTAGAGGCGTGGGGTAGCTCATGATGGGTTTTATGCTGTGTTATATCCATTGTTTGGCACCGCGGAGAGCGGTGGACCATGTACAGATAGGACGATTTTTTGTTTTTTTTTTTGCACATTGAGGAGTGCAATTGTATTTTATTCTATAATTGGGTTTCGAATGTTCAATTGTTCCTTGCCGCCTTGTGCTTTTCGATCGGGTTGATTAGACATGGAAAAGTTTGGGGTGATCACTGACTATCTGGCAGGAGATTTATCGGATTACTGTCTTGATATCTCACCGAGCGAAATCGGCAGAGCATATAATCTTAAGGCATAATAATCACTGCGCTCCTACAACAACCATCGCAAGAAAAGCTAACAATTAAGAATGGTATTAATACTGTGTTTAGAGTAAGGATGGTATATATACAATACTGCACGCTCTATCCATTGCCTTTGATCAACTCATCGCCGCCCGTGCAGGATATCATCTGCAATTTTCTCTGCAAAAGCATAGACTATCGACTGCGGAAGTCCTGGAGGGAGGAAGGGGAAACTGCTCGCATCAACAACCCGCAGACCTTGGACACCATATACCCGTGCAGAGCTATCCAAGACTGCCATCGGGTCGTCTTTCCGTCCCATTTTACAAGTTGACGACGCGTGTGAAAATGTTGTCAAGTTTCTCCGGAGGAAGTCTCGAATTTGCTCGTCTGTCGTTACATTGTTCCCCGGGAAATATTCCACTGGGTCGGCGACACCTAGCTCGGCCAGTTCCGCCCAAATCTGGCGACTCCGCTTGACCGCGCCGACCATGATCTCCATGTCTGTGGCGTTCGAGAGCCATTGGGGGTTAATGATGGGCGGAGTTGTCATATTTGGTCCTGCTAGTGAGATGTTGCCGCGGGAAAAAGGTGCAGTGTCTGCGAAAACGATGGTGGCATATATCTGTTTATCATTGGTGGCCTGCGAAAAGCCGCTGGCGCTATAGAAAGTTTCCGGCCAGTCATCTGGCAAGGTGGAGAGTGCTGCGATGGAGTCATTTGACAGACGCCAGCGGTAGGGCTTGGGTAGTTTCTCCCATCCAAAGTACCCTGGCCCAGGGATGGAGAGTGGTCCTGTGGCATTCTCAATGTATTGCTTGAAATTGGACTCCACGAGCGCCTCATCGTCGGCTAACGTGGCTACAGTTGGGACATCCACTCGGTGCGTCGTCCCAGCCATAGGATGATCTTGTAAGTTCTGACCAACGCCTGGCAGGTGACTGATGCAGGTGATGTTGAACTGGGAGAGTTGATCGTGTGGACCGATTCCCGATATCATCAACAACTGAGGGGATTGGAAGGCTCCTGCAGACAATATAACCTCTTTCCGAGCACTAAGGGTGAAGTTGACAGGTGGAGCGCCGAAACTTCCAGCCGTTTCAACCTGGACGCCACTTGCGACTCTATGCGTATCGAATATGATCTTCTGTGCAAGGGTCTGGTGGTACACTACCGGACCTAGGCCACTGTTGAGTGTCAATTGCAAGAAACTAGTTTCCGACGAGGAACGATGCGCATTGCTGGGATTGATAGTCAAAGTTGAATATCCAGAGCCCAAGAGATTGCCGCTGTTGAATTCAGTCTGCTTCAACCCAAGAGCAATGAGTGCTTTGCGAAGCCAGGTTCCAAACCCATCGACGAAGTTTCCCGAGGACACCTCCAGAGGGCCACCGGATAAGCTAAAGGCCCCTGGGTTTTGTATGTTCGTCGAGTTGGTGAAAAGCTCCTCATCCGGGGGAGTAAAATGAACCGACTTCTTATAGTATGGGAGCATTTTGTCAAACTCATAACTCTCATCATCTACCTCTTTCGCCCACTGATGCAAGCTGCCTATCGTAGGGCGCTGGTAGAACATGTGGTTTCTCGCTGAACCGCCCCCGAGTGTTTTCCCACGCGCATAATGAAGAACACGACCTCCCAGACTTTGTTGCGGTTGGGTCAGGAACCCCCAATCAATTAGCGGCTGATAGTCACTGGGATCTGGCCCGAGGAAAAAGGTTAAATATTCGGGAATTACGGAAAGGTCTCCGTTGTCAATTTCATAGAAGCCACCTGCCTCAATGACGGCCACGCTGAGATATCCGCTCTTGACCAGCCGGCTGGCAACGGTCAAACCGGCGGTGCCCCCGCCTATAACGATATAGTCGAATGTTGCATTCTTCCCGGGGATACCGAACCAAGTACCTAAGAGAGGCCCTCGCTGGCCGTAGTCGAACAGATTGAGATCGGGACCATCGTGGGCAATGGCCACAGCTGCCAAGCTCAGCCAGGGCCAAAATGCTCGCATTATGGCTGCGTGATAATTGAGGCAGATGGAGCGGGCACTATGATTCACAGCGGCGTCCAGTGAGCATCATTTACCCGATGACACGGAGAAGATCAAAAGAAAGGCTAGAGCCGGCAGTTTTCTCAGAAGAGTACAAGGATACTTGACGATGAATGCACGGTAGTTATATGTGATGGGTGAAGACAAAAGGAAAAGAAGAGGAGAAGGGGGATAAATGGAATAAGAGAAGCGGAAGTGTCTAGAAAAGGAAGGAGGGGGGGGGGGGTAACAATGGCGCTTGCCGTTTGGGGCCATCGAAATTTCTTACAAGAGGAAACATTACTTGTTTGTATGTGAACTTGCTATACAGAAAACCGACCCTGACCTTCACTCCACAATCTCCGCCAACCCCAACTTTGCCCGGCAACTTTCTAGGCTGTCCTTCTGCATCTGCTCATACAGACTGATCTCATCAATCATAGGGGTTCCCATCATCTGCTGGAACCCATCCAGGTCGGCGTCCGCTTCCATTATTAGCCGTTTGGACTGTGACGTGTTGCCTAGGTTCGAATTGAAGATCCCTCCCGCAGACAAGGGAAGGAAGTCCTCGTATGTGATGGGCTCATACTCCAGAACCCCTTCCTTCAAAAGCTGACCCAAGCTGACCGTCTTCGATTCCAGACCATCCCTACCCTTTGATGTTGTGTGATAGCAGAAATATGCCAGGTTCTGCTCCTGCAATTGACGTATGTCGTCGGGAAACTCCTCAAAGTGCTTGTTCAATATGTCCTCATACTTGTCAGAGTCGGCACCTGTCTCTGCCGCTTCGTTGTTGACTCGAGCGAGGATGTCATCGTAGAGTTTTCGGCCTTTCCGCGTCAGAGCATATCCACGCTGCTCGACTTCGCCGAACCTGGCTGTATGGGATCCCTTGACGTATGTGTTGTTCGAGTTTCGGAAGTATACCGTTTCCTCTAGAGCCTTGAAACTCGTTTGACGAAGCAGAATGGGAAATTCCCGCCGTGGCGGACCCTCGATGCGCTCCTTTGCCGGCATGCCGTGGTCCTGCATCATCTTCTGGACCAGGTCGATATCGATGGTTCGGGGAGTTAGATGGTTGATGTGACAACTTGGGAAGGATACTATGTCGGCAATCAACGGGTGTTCGGCCTTGAGGATCTTGTATTCATCCATCGTCACCGTTGCTTTGGAATGCCATCGGAAGGTCTCCAACCCCTCCGTGATAAAGTCTTTGCACTCGTCGGAGGTAAGGTGACCTTGCACCTCGGCATGGTTGATCAGGGCCACCAACCGGTCGGTGAAAATGTTTCTCTGCTTCAGAGCCCTCTGCGCCAAGTCTCGTGTTCTTTCCGTCAGCAGGCCCATCCGCAGGACGGTCGTGAACACTCGGAATGGATGTCTGGCGAGAGCTTCCCTGCTCTTCGGTCGAAATGCGGTGGCGTGCATTGGAAACCCGGCAACACTCAGGTCATAGTAACCCACAGGGTACATGCCCATGACGGCGAACATGCGCCGGATCGTGGCTAGCTCCTGTGCAGTCCCCAGACGGATGGCACCATGTCTCTCGACACGGTTCCTGGACGGCAGGACCTCGTCCGGATCAATCGTATTCGCACCCCCCAGCTCCCTGCTTGTATTGATTGCCTCAGCATCTGCCTTCCATACCAGGTCCACCAGGTCCCCGTAGAGGGGAACCTCGCTCTTGTACATCTCCGAGAGGGCATGGCAGAAACCGGCCCGCAGAGTATCTTGATCCCACTCCATACTGGAATATAATCGTTTATCAAATCGTCGCGGGGGCGTATAAATTTCTTTTTGAAGGAAACGGGTTGACGAACGAGAGAATAGCCGATACATGAACGACAATAAGCTCCGTGATCGATAAGCAAACCAACGCTGGATCAAATCGACTCAGCAATGCACCGAGGTTGCATAGGATATATATCCGAGAGAACCAGTAACTCACACCTCCGATTATCCCTTACGTGCAACACTATATACTGCATTGGACCCCCATTCGCTATCAACCCCGATAAGCCTGTAGCTGCCGTATCAGGCTATCTGCTCATTAGCAGGAATCCCCGGACTCGAGCTCTATCGTCATCGCTAGAGCCGTGTCTATCCGCCCGTGCAGGGTTCGGGTCTTCATCCGTCGGAACCGGATTCACCCGTCTGACCTCTCATTCGAAGACGGTATATTGTTCTGCGACAGTCTGGCCGCTTAGCGTCGACCGGCTATGCACTAATGAGGAGCGCCTCGGAACAGGATATCTGGCCGGATCCTGTCATATCAATAGCCTTCTACAACCAGCCACTGCACAGAACGGTCCGATAAGATAGATATGGTAGTATCCATGGGTCATTGGTATGCTCGTAGGATTGTAGATAAACCGAGAGTCAGCTTGCGCCAGAAGAGATAGAGTCAGCCCGATCACTATGCCGGAGATCCATGGTGGCGGAGATGTGCACAACTCGGGAACATCAATCTGGGGTAGCTGTCACCGAACAAGCCAATCGGATCGAACAGTCGGAAGAAACCCGTCGGACATGGGCTCAAATAACTACAGAGTAAGGTGCTTCATTTTCCGAGTAACAGTAATGAAGTCGGTTTACTTTGAGTGGATAATGAAGGCCGGAGCCAGCCTCGGAGGTATACGAGTCTCGGAGGTATAGTACCGATTCGGATCGAGAGTCGGAGGTAGAGGTTGAACACCTCCATTGACCAGCATTCGTAATCCATGAATTGTAAGAGGGCGCGCAAGCCTTTGACAGTTATGATACACAAAATGGAGCAGAATTGAAGTATAGTCATACTCAAGAGCAAGATGATCTCTCCAAATTAAAATCGAAGCACATTGAATCATCAAGACCACACTCCCATATTTACCAAACACAGAAAACACCACATAATCGCACACATTACCAAATAAATCCATTGCGCTACCAACACTAAATCTAACCTCCAAAGCCCAACCTATCCATCTCAAAGAAACACCAGCTAATCTAATCCTCCGTCTTCCTCGCCGGCGGCGGACTCTTCTTCACCAGAACAAAGTCCTGCTCCAGAAGCCAGAAGCCCTTTGACTCGCGTCCCTCAATCGTCTTATCAATAGGCTCCACGTTATGCAGCTTAGCCAATTCCAGATCCTCGCACCAATTGTAATCCACAATTAGGCTCTTCTTGACACCGAATACGGTGTCGCTTTCCACGAAGTTACTGTCCCGCGAGTACAGCGCCGTGATTAGTTTGGTGTACTCTGGGTGGGCGATCATGAAGTGCTGTTTCTTTTTGTTAGTTTGCGGTAGTGGTGGTGGTTGTGGGGTTGGAGTTAGGGTAGATAAATAGTAGAAAGGGGAAAAGGTACCATGTGGGCAGGACGGAACCAATGACGCTTCAGTTTCCGGAGAAGCTCTCCGACGGGACCATCATTGGAGATGGGGTATGCGACGGGTTTGACACAAGCGAAGAGGTAATGGCCCTTTTCGTCGGAGAGAATCTTCCCCCGACAATTGGGGTCCTGGGAGCCGTCGTACTCGAGGTCGTAGACGCCGTTGCCGTCGGTTTCCCACACGTCGATTAGGGCCTTGGGCACGGTGTTGCCTTCTGTGTCTTTGATCCAGCCTCGGACGATGGTGGGCTCGCCGGGGGTTCCGGCGGAGGAGATGGATTCTCCGTATTGGAAGGCGTGGGCTTCTTCGTCGTGGAAGGGACCGAGGACGGATGATTCGGTGGCACCGGGAACGCTGGGGTAGGAGATGGCGTCGACGAGAGCGGAGACTCCCAGGATGTCGGAGAGGAGGACGAATTCGTGGCGTACGTCGGTGGAGATTTGGCCGACCTGGAGAATTGAGTTAGGGTTGGTTAGGTTTGGTTAGGTTGGTTGGTGGGATTGGATGTGTACTCTGGTAAGGAATTGCCAGGCTTGTTCCCATTCATCGAATTGGAGTCCGACTTCCCGGATGTAGTCGTGGGCGGTTTGGATCAATTTCAGGATGAGGTATCGCAGTCGAGGGTTGTCGCACATGGAATTGATCTTCATGACGTTCTCGGTGATGTTTTCAATGGTCAGGTCGAGCATGGGGGGGAGGTTGGCGGCGATTTCTTCTGGAGTTGATGCCGCCGCCCATTTGGCGCGAGTGCGGTCGCTGAGGCCAGCGACGCTGGGGTTACCGTTGGATTGTTGTTCAGACATTGTGCGCTCTGATGACAAGAGATACGAGGTGTACTCTGGAGAATTTGGCTTGAGCAATTCGCCGAGACGTGATGGTCCGTCTCTTATACTTCGCCCGCCACTAAAAGTTCTCGGTTAAGACCATTTTAGACACATCACGACTTCCACAAATGCCTCCCCCGCAGTTCATAACGCGGGGCACTATGATCATTGTGCTGGGACGTCATTCTGGGTGTTCATGCCGATGATCGCAGCTGAATGTTTGCCGTAGATGGGATCCGTCGGAGCGGATATATGGGTGGCTGTTCATCCGTCGGACAGGACCATGGCGGAAGTCGGTGCAACCATGTCTCGACTATTAGGTTGCCGATTATTTGGTATGCCTGGGACCTGGAAATCTTATTCCGCAGCTGTCTTGATCCTTGAAAAGATCGGATGTCCTGGAACTGTTGGGTTGTTGACGACCAGCAATGCCGTTATTCCGTCGAGGTCACATCACCAGCTGGCAACTTGCATGGTTGTGGAAAGGCACTTATGGGTCTCATTGGTGAACGACGTGCAGAGCCAATGAGTCTCTGAACGGAGTTATGTGAGGATCGGCCGCTACGGCTCGAGGAGTCTGCAGACCACGGCTGCACTGCAGCTCTCAGTGCTCGCAGTCGGAATGAATTGGCGATCAAACATGACGTATAGAGCTGTTGCGGACAGGGACTAGTTCGAGTATCTCAAGCTTGTTTGTACTGCAGATTTGCAAGATGCAGTGATCCAGACCGGGTAGAACTGTTTGGAAGCACTGCATGCCTGCCAGCCACCGTCTCCGAGACCTCCGTAGGTGGCACTAAGAGTGGGCGAGTTGCAAAACATAATTCCGGCCAGCATCAGGAGCAGTCAGTAAGCATTGGCCAGAATGCGGAATCCAGTTTGCGTTTTCAGCAAACCCGTAGGCTGGAACTATTCGAGGGTGTAATTCCGCGTGCTGAGCAGTGTCTTGGATGACCCCAGACCCCGCGAAACCCCGGTTCCTGTTGGGATGGCATCATCGGTTGGTGGCGATCGCAGGCGAGCTCTGCCTTAAAGCCAATCCTAGCGGGCCGACCAAGTTAGTGTGGAGCAAGGCTAGGCAGCTGGAGAAGTCGAGAACCGACCAACAACAGCGACAGGCATGAACACCACGAGCAGCATACGATTTGCTTGAGGAGGCATGGACGGCGGCGGTGACTCTCATGGGGCTGGTGCTCAGCCGGTGACGGCCAAACTGCGCGCTTCTCGTCGACGCCCGCCCCGGGCTTCACGTGCCTGCGAGACCTGTCGGGTGCGCAAGACCAAGGTCCGTTTCTCTGTCGCGTCTTCGTCATCGTCAACCGCGATTACTGACGCGCTCAATGACAGTGCGACCAAGCTCAGCCATGTTCCTATTGCGCTTGTATGAAACCCGTCTTGCAGTTGAATCTCCGACTGACTTCAACCTTACATGTAGACCATTCGCTTGATTGCTTTTATCGCGCTGCAGGGCCGAATGAGAGCTCATCTGCAGCCAAACGACAGGCGCAAATACGAGAAGCGCAAAGGTGCATCGTGATACCGTTATTGCCTGTTCTCCGCGATCTGACCTATCTCCAGATCGAAAACCCGCCCATCGCCATGGCCCGATGTGAACCAGGGTAATCAATATGGCTCCCAGCAAAGTGACTCCCCAGACCACTTTGTGCCCCGGATTCCACGAACCGCTGGCAATATCACTGCGAGTTCACCGAGTGTTTTCACCCCTAAACGGGATGATGACAGTATAGCCGGTGAGCCTATCCAGTGCTTCATGCGTGGTTTCATTCTAAAACGTTGCAGCGGCCACCCCAGAACTCGGCGACTCGGCATCCAGAGACGGCTTGAGTGGTGTCAACCTTCATACCAATGGCACCGAGTTCTATGGTACTTCCTCGAACCTTGCTTTCCTGGGCAATCTGTACGCTCGGGCTCGTAACCAGGCAGAGACGAAGGCGTTGACTATACCTGACAACGAGCCTCCTTATCCTTCACATGAAGGTCCTAACCCGGCTTTCAACTCGCTGCAGCCCGACAAGTCTGCCTTGAACCAATTGTCACCTAATTCTCCTGCGGACAGGCAGTCGGATGGTTCACAGACAAACAAGGCACAGCTGTCCATTGTGAATCTGCTGTATAACCCGAAATACCCTAGTCACTCCCCACCGGAAATCAACGGCAGGGCCGAAGATGACAGACAGGGGGGAACAGCAAATGCCGAGGGCCCCAGAAATAACACCCAAAGTTATGTAGGCAAGTGAAATGTCACCATTCGCATTGCTGACCATGAGTTAACCTTATGAACGCAGATCACCATTATGAAATGGCCCCAGTCATTGACAAGCTTTCGGATGAGGCACAACTCGAAATCGAGAAGATGTTTATCAGCAGCTACTTCTCTAACAAGCATTATATCCATCCCATGCTGTCCAAGACCAGCTTTATGCGGCATTGTGAGAATGAAGCCTTTTTGTTGCCGAGACGGCCTGGCTTCTACCGCGGAATATCCAAATTCTCAGGGCTATATTTCGCTGTGGTTGCCCTAGGAGCCATCAATGCTAGTCCTCATGAGACGGCTCTGCTTGACCATTACTGCAGTTACCTCCCGAGTCTGGGGAAGCCTGGTGCTCTAACCAGACCTTCATCTCTGGATTTTGCCGATTATTATTTTGGAAGGGCGAAACAAGCTTTAGGGGATCTGTTCGAGAGCAGTAGCTTGGAGAGTGCGCAAGCACTTTTGCTACTGGTGGGTTATTGATTGCATCTGAGATATCAGCACCTTACTGACTGAGTGTGGTAGAGTGTATTTTGTCAAAATGCATTGCGCCCGCATAGCTGCTTCATGTACAGCGGTATGGCAGTAAGGACAGCGGTTGCCATAGGGCTGGCATCAGGAATGTCATCTGTGTCCCCTGATACGCGGAAGGAGGGCAGGCGAACCTGGTGGTGAGTGTCCTTGTGATCTTTGTGCGGACGTAACTAAGACTGAATAGGTGCATATATTCTCACGAAATGTGTGTATATTTCTTGCTTATGCTCTACCGTCACTGACTAGGCACAGCGAGATGTGCTGTTCATCCGGCCGGTTAGACAGTATGAAGGATCTTCAATATTATCAAGTCCCAATACCAACACTGAAGGTGAATATACCATGCATCGCCTGGATCTGTCATGCTGAACATGCCTAGGCTACGTCTGGCAATCCACTTGACCCCGACGCAGAAGACGATCACGTTGGTATGATTCCAGCGATGGTAGCTTTGGCACAAATAATGTCCGAAGCATCGCATCATCTTTATCATTCGCCGAAGCGGTCTATGATTGAAATGTCGCAGATTGCAATGAGTCTGGACAACAAGTTGCTCACATGGAAAACCACCCTGCCGCATTTCTTGGATATCGATGCAGCTTCACTGAATGACACCGAGTGGGCTTTTAAGCAGAAGCTGGTATTAAGACTACGTAAGTGGTGCTTGTTTCTGACCACAAGGGACCGAATCTCACATGAGCAGGATTCTACAACACACGGATCCTGATACATCGCCCATTCCTCGCCGCATCAGCATCCAGCACCGAATCCTCCAATCTGCTCCAGCACCTCCACACCTGCCTTGATGCTGCGAGAACCAGTATCCAGATGCAGTATGAATCATTCCTGCATAGGATATACATACGAACTTGGTAAGCAACTGCCATGATCTCTCCAAGTAATACTTGCTGACCAGCAAGGTGGTATAATACGACATATGCACTATATGGGGCCATGATTCTGCTCCACCTAGTCCTATCCGGGTTCCCGAGTATCCGTGACGAGGATCTTTTGCTGGATGTCGAGAAAAGCCTGGACATATTCGAGTCGATGAACAACATCGTGGTCGCTCGTCGATGTGCCGAGATGATCCGAGAGGTTCTTGAAGTGGCACGAACTTGTGTGGCCCGTCGTCGTGCCTTGGTATCGGCTCCAGCATCAGCACTAGCTCCTAATTCTGGCCCGACCTTCGGTCTAGAGCCTGCAGACCCAGCGGTGAACAATCGAGACCTCACCGGGATGGTGCCGTCCGGCGTGGATAGCGATTTCTTCTTCTCGCTGTTCAACCAGGATTCCCAGCCGAACACTCGGGCCGAGATGTTGGCTAATTTGGTTGACCCGACGATCCTCGAGGACTTTGCTTTTGGGACCGGGGGTAGCGACTTTTCGTTCTTTCTTGGATCCTGAGTATCTCAATTGCAGCAACATGGTGGCACCGTGGCATGATCTCGCTGCAATTGCAAGTGTTGGTATCTTACCTTGACCACCATACCTGCCGGCTCTCGCATGGCTAGCTGGCTAGCGATCACCAACTCGACTACGTATACGAAGTTGACTATCTGAGAACACCTTTCCATCTGAAGGACCCCTACGAGCCCATGGACGATATATGCTACCCATTAGAGCAACAAAAGATGGATAGATAGACGCTAATTCGATCATCAGTACCTACCTACCTACCTCTAAGCACCATCTCTTTCCCTACCTACGTAATTTTCCATGCAGTTGTTGGTAATTATCCAACGCCAATCCCTCCCCGGACACTACCACCACCACCACAATTCCAGTATATAGCTCCACTGAATCCCTCCATTCACCCCCCTCCCTCCCCGCCTCCTTCCAGACAAATCCTTCCCCTCAACCACTGGCACCAAGCCCCTACACAATTACCGATACCCAAGCAAACCCATCCAACCCCCCTCTAAAACCCACCACCCACCACCCACCTCCCACCTCCAACCCAAACCGGTAATCCACCCCGAACCGCAACCATCCCCACCCATCCATCCTTAATAACACCCCATCCATCTAATCAGATAAATTCCATCCTAGTAGAATTATCCCGGGTCAAGAAGGACCAACTGCGGAGTCCGGCGCGCGGGTGTTTCAGCATTGCAAACTGGGACTGGGACTTGGTGCACGGGACAGGTACTTAATTTATCTACCGGGTAATGATAATAAGGATGGTGGAAGTGGAGTGGAGTGGAGTGGAGGCTATAGGATATAGTAATAGGTATATGTACGTACGTACGTAGATGCGTGGTGGTGGTGGGGATTGGGGATGTTATTTTGGGAGGAGGAGATGAAATAATACTTGGTGTGTAGGGTAGGTAGGTAGGTAGGTAGGTAGGTAGGTAAGTGTGAGAGAGATATTACTATATTACTAATAGTACCTAGGTAGAGGAGGGATCGAATTTTGAATACATACATGTTCTATCTATCTATCTATCTAGTACTTATCTACTGTCTACTGTCTACTGTGCTATGAAGGATGTGGATATCCAGGTGAAAGTCCTCAATAATCAATAATCAATAATCAATAATAAAAAAGAGGATTCTGTATCATATGTGGGTTCAGTTGGAATGTGGGTAACTGATACTAGAATCTATCTATATCTAGATACAGACACGGTATCATTTTGTCTGTGCCACTATCTGTGCCATTGTGGAGTATCTGTGGAGCGAGGATAATATTATCAGGATGGAAGAAGGGGTTATGACTTATTCCTATTTCCTGCTAGGTGTGTAGGTGGAGGTTGGTGTGTGCACTATGCTCGAACGGACCAAGTTAATAATTGACGCTGATAAGATTCCATCTACCTGAGACGACGGGGAGGACACATGTCTACTTCTTACATATGTTGAACAGACAGCAAAGACCAAGGCAAAGCAATTTTATGACCATGACCGTGAGCAAAAGTCCACGCTATCTATCCATCCATGGCCAACCAGTCTATATCCATCCATCCCGGATCCGTCATAAAGAAACAAGAACAGTAGCGAACCCATATGTACATACAATGCATGCCGGAAGTGCAGTCATTCATCCATCCAGGGAATTAGTTCGTAAAGCAGCAGTGATCATCATCAGCACAACTCCGAGCAAAGCAGTCAATAAAGTAAGGTATCAAGAAACGGAACCTCCGGGCATCGGAAGGAGAATCACAGAATGCGCCAAGATCGGTAAACAGAGATGCGGAGGTGGTCATCAAGGGCATCAAAGGTAGGTGTTGAACGTAGGAAGAGGTGGTAGGGGGTCCAGTGTACATCGGTTGAAGAGTCTTGAGGGTGAGGTGGCTATAGCGGAGGAATCGAGCTGTCCTGTATGCTGTCGTCGCTGATAGAGGTGGCAGGAGAGGCTAAACCGGAGATGACGGAGGAGGTGCCTCCCAGTCCGCTGTCTCCGGTTTGTTCAAGCTCGAGGATTGAATCCTCGAGCTGGCCGCCCATACGGGGAGGGTTAATGGTGGGCTTAGCCGCGCTGGTCATCAGCTCGTCGATGCCGGGTTTCTCCGGGACATAGTGATCGAGGTTGGTCGCGCTGTCGAGGCTGTCGAGGGCGAATTCGAGGAACTCGGCGTCCTTCTTGCTGACGCTCAGCGTCCACCGGTATTCGCACAGTCGGAGACGGTAGAACTCCGACTCTTCTTTCGTCGGAGCGGTGACGCGAAGCAGCACACCAAAGGATCCAATCAGAGCAAAGTTCGTCCGTGCCGAGGCTGGCCAGAACGACCGCAGATGCGTCGGACGCAGTCGGTTGACAAAATCCATCGCGGAAATCAGACGCGTCTTGGCGGCGGAGCGGCAGATGTGGGAGAGGTAAGCGTCGGCAGTGTCCGGGGACAGCGACCGGACAATGCAGCGGTGCAGGGTGATTTCGGTGGCGAAATAGGCCAGGTGCAAGGCGCCATTGCGCGAGTTGTCCGCGCTGACGGTCTCGAAGAGGTCGCCGCCCGAGTCCATCTTCAGCTGCGTGGGCAGCCGACCGAACCACTCCTTCAGACGGATTTGGGCCGGCTTGGCGCGCTCCAGGATCATGCGCGTGCGGTTGTTACCCGCCGCTCTGAATTCCTCGATCGCCTGGAGGGTATAGAACCGATCCAGGATGTCGGACAGAATCGTCGTCAAGGCCACCATGTGGCAGAAGGAGAGCGGGCCGTGGCCGACGGGCGCATCCTCGTGTTGCGATGAGCCCGAAAAAGCATCGGTGAAATCCTGTTCCACCAGGTCCTGGACCATCCAATTGGACGACACGATGTGCGACGGACGGCCGTGCACCAGGGCGGACCATTTGTCCTGCATATATAGTGCCCATGCCAAGCGTTTCCGGAGGCCCTTCTCCCACGCTTCCATCCGCCAATTGGAGCAGTCCTGGTGCAGGCCAAGCTCAAACCCGGCGGTGACCAACTGCGCATTCAATGCAGCCGTAGCCAGGTTGGACCGCTGCATGAGCAGCAGCCCGGCCTGGACGGTCGACATGGACGCATAGGGCAGCGACTCGGTTAGCAGCTTGAGGGCCGTGCTCTCCAGCCGGCCGGCATCGGGTCGGCGGATCGATTGCGAGGCCGGGCCGACGTCAACAAACTTCAATGCCAGCACGTAGACGGCAGACAAGAGCAGCGGGGTCAACCCGGTTCGGGCCCGGTACGACTGGCGGAAGCTGTCCTCCATGAGGACGGGGAAGGTGGGATGGACATTCTCGAAGAACTTCTCCACCAAGGTGGAGCCATAAGGAGCGACCAGGCTCTCAATGGCATCCAGGGTGGCGGTTTGCGGGGAGTCCCCGTGGGAGCGGGTGTTGACCACCCGCATGAAGGTGCCGTCGTCACCGAATTTACGCACGCGAGACGAGGCCACGCACCCTTCGTGGTTCTGGTCCAATGGGAGGTACTCGAGGAGGGCGGGCTCGAGTTCGGTGGTGAGGCCGATGTGTTGGGTCGACTGGAACCAAAAGGCCGGCGTGAGAATATGGTGATTGTGCAATATAGGGCGGGAGCTGTCTGGTTTGGACACTGGGGGGAGGGTAGATTGCCTGGCAGCGGGGACCCAAGTTAGCGTTTCCAATTGAATTCAGGCACGTCCGAGATCGGCATACCTTTTAGGGGATTCCACTTCCTCGGAGTCGGTGTCGTCGAATTTACGTTTTTTAGACTGGACCTCCGCCGTGCCGGGGCGACTCGTCACGGACAACGTGAAAGTGCAGTCCTGGCGGTGGAAGTCGCACGAATAACACTTGTTCACCATCTCGTTTATAGCACACCGGCTCTTTCTGCGCACGCAGGCGTCACAACTGGGCCCATCCCGGCCTGGCGCAGTCACACGGGGAAGGGTGCCAATGGACGAGGCGGGCGAATGTGGCGTGGAGGTCGAACCAGGTTGGGGAGCGTGTGATGATGGTTGGGATTGTGATTGCTGCTGGACCCGGGGTCGCAGGAGTTGGTGGTCAGAGGCAGGCGACGGCTGGAAGGCAGCTGCAGAAGGGGCTGTTGGCCCCGTCGTCGAGGACGACTGGAGGGTGATAACGGCAGCCATTCAGAGCGGTCGACTGGACAGGTCGAAAGATAAGAGACCTCAAGGGAGCGGCCGTGCAGGACAGAACCGGGGAGACAGGCGGAGATGCGCAGATAGGCCGCGGATCTGGGCACCAATCTCACCAATCTCACGAATTGTAACAGAAACAATAATAAGAATGGGCGATAGGGACAAGAATGCACGGGATTCGGTCACGTAAACGAACCGGGGCAACCGGAGACTCCGCCGCGTGAGCTCCGCAATGGAGGGACGGAGGACGGACGGAGGACAAGGCAGAGAGAGAGGGGAGCGTGTGTGTGGTAAGTATCTGGGGTTGACGCGCACTGGTAGTTTGGTGGTTGATCCCGTCTATCCAACGCACCGACCAATGGCAGTCGGGGCACCGTCGACAGGGTTGCCTGCCACGTACGAACCGCAGCGGAGAAGCTTATCAGCTGGAGTCGGAAGGCAGGCAGGCAGAGACGAAGGAAGGTCGAGCGTAGTCAGATTGATAGTAGTAGTAGTAGTAGTCGATAGATAGATAGAGAGAGTGGAGAGATAGCAGCAGGAATAGCAGGAGAGAAGGTGAGTGGTGAGGTTCGGGGAGTACAGCCAGTCACCACAGCGGAACCGGAGCCGCCAACTCGGGGAGATGGAGATATACTCTTGTCTGATAAAGAGGTTGGGCAAGAGGAATCAGGTAATGGAATAGCCCGATGATTACGGAGGGAGTCCGGGGAGGTCGGGAGGAGAACTAGATAGTCGGGTTTCTCGCCTGGAAATGCCTGGAGATCTTGCCACTGGAGATGTCGAGATTTGGAAATAAAAAGAAGACCAGTCCGCCCTCCCAGTGCCTGTCGAGTGATTATAATGGATTACTATCCGGGCCTCGAGGACAAGCAGCGAGCCTGTGGTCGGGACCGGGAAAGAAAGGGACAGTCATCAGGATCAATAAGAGAATCTCCGGATGTAGCGATCGATCAGCGAGGCCCTTCCGACCCTCTCCATCGGCCGGTTTCCCACACGTAACAGATATGCGCCTGGCATCCTGGATGGCCGCCCGTCTGCTTTCGCCTCAAGTTCCTGCGCCCTTGGACGCCCTCGCCCCGATAAGCCTCGCCCGCCTGATTGGATCCCCGATCGGTTGGCTGCCGAGGCGGCCTTGGTATTACGTACTGAATTGCTACCGTCGAAAGTTTGGGGTTGTAAGAACTGCCGCCCGGGTGAATCTTGTCTGGAGGAGTCCCTTGGGGTTCGAAATCAAAAGGAAGAGAAAAGGAAAAAGAAGAATAAAAAAAGATGATGGAAGAAAATAGTGCTTCCACGCGGTGCATCTCCCTAGTCCCTCCCCTATTCACTAGTACCTAGGATCCTACATCGTAGGACCGTCCTTAAGTGCGCCTCCGACCTATCAAGCCGGGGGACCTCTCACCAAGCCTCGATTACTCAGACCGGGTGCCAATCACATCATCCCGATAACGCTCTCTCCCGGCCAATCACGGGCACCGCAAAGGCATGAAACCGGCATAGCGCAACACCGGCAACGGGGATCGGCCCTGCAGCTGGCGGCTTTCCCCACAGCCTCAGTAGCCCCATGTGGGTTTTGGCTGCAAGGTCGGCGGGAAAATCCCCGGGGTGGTGATTGGTGGGCGTCAGTCGTCCTTGGGCATCTCTGCTGACCATCCTTATTAACTTAATAATGGTTATTACTCTAGTCCCGCTTGACTAAGTTTCCCGCCGCCGCGGGCATTTCGTGATTCAGGTACTGGTGACTTGCCTACCCGTCAGTTGGGTGCGGATGCGAGTCGTATTGGGTACGACTGGCGGTGGGAAGAGGATCTGGGGAGGTACACGTTATCTCCGGGGAAATAGACCGTCAGTGCTTCGGGAGCCACTCCAGGCATCGGCTCGCGTGCACGTTGGACGCCCTGGCCCGATTCCCATTACTTAATGTAAAGGTCATGCTGCTGCATCCCCGGGCATTCCTATTATTAAGGGGGGCGCCGTGCGGGAAAGCTCTTTGTTACTCTTAGTAGCAGGAGGTCCATGGTGCACTAGAGCGTTTTGTTTGGCCCAATCCTTTGCCCGCCACCAGGTTTCAATTATCAAA
This sequence comes from Aspergillus sclerotiicarbonarius CBS 121057, assembly GCA_003184635.1. Classification (NCBI taxonomy): domain Eukaryota; kingdom Fungi; phylum Ascomycota; class Eurotiomycetes; order Eurotiales; family Aspergillaceae; genus Aspergillus; species Aspergillus sclerotiicarbonarius. The sequence goes on from KZ826424.1 coordinate 29,317, forward strand.
CCGATACTACTTTAGACTTTGCGTGTTGCCGTCTAGTCCCTCAACATGCCCCAGGATCAAGTTGAAGCCCGTCTTGGTGTCATCCCCTAACCTAACCACATCAGCACCGCCAACGAACAGGCATTGGCACGTCCCATTTTCATGTCATCGCCGCATGGTTAGATTGTCACTATCCACATCCAAACTCTAACCGCAACCTATTAATAATGCTCGCATGGACGATTCCACATGTCTTAGCTCCTGGGGAAAAAAAATCACCATGACGACATGATCGTCCAACACCAATGCATGCATGTGCTTTCCTCTTTTTTTTTCTCTCCCTCTTTCAGTTTCATCGCATATGCGTATGCGTCATAACTCCCAAACTCCATGCTATACCGAAACCCGAGCAAAGACAGATGAACGGTATGTTGACCAACAAAAAAAAATATACTGGTACAAAAAAAATGAATCTACTCGGTGAAATTGCGCAACTTGGTCAACTCATCCAGAAGCTCCTGCAAATCCCCGTCCGAGATCTTATGCTGCAGACTCGGAATGAGCGACTTGGCTTCCTCCGCATTGTCGCAACATAGACTTCCTGTGTCGGTGTTAGCGCCTGACCTTCACCCAATCCTCTCCCCAGAGTAATAAAAGCAAAAGTGGTAAGAAAGGCGTAAATACCCAACTGCGACCTCTCAAACATCTCCAATTCCGTATGCGAATTCAACAACCGCTCAACAGCCTTAATATTCTCTTCGTCCTTGAACCGCGCAAATACCTCTAGGTAATCCAACGTCTTGGTGAGGTTCCTACACACCACTTCTGTTAGCGCCGTCCCAGCCCAATTATCTCATCCATCCATCCATCCATCCATCATCCATTCATCCTAACAGTATACACTTGTAGACTGGTATAACTCACTCCGGCTCCTCGTATTTCTTCCCCCCTCTGCGCTTGTTTTCCAACACTTTGTTGATAACGAGACGCGCTTCGGATAGTGATAGCGTGTGCGTGTTCTGGTCGGCGCCGAGCTTGAGCGTCGAGGCAGCTTCGAGTTCGCCTTGGGGGAGGGTGCGCTTGCGGTGGGTGGCGGGGGGGAGTTGGACGCTCATTGTTTCTTGTTTAGCGGGAGCAGAGTGGCTTGGCTGGGTGTTATATTGTAGACTGAGGGTTCGCTGGGGTTCGAGACTGGTTGGATTGGGTTGATTGTGATATCTGTTGTTGATGTTGGTGCGGGATGGGGATGCCGCGTTGAGTTTTGCGTCGGCAGATAAGGGCGGTGAAGACATCACCGCCTTGTTGGTTATCGTGGGGAGTGATTAGATGGTGAGGATTGTTTGATGAGATAGTTATTGGTGAGTTACTAATAGAGATGCCGAGATGGATGGTCTTACTTAGATCTAGTACGGTGAAGTGTAGCTACAAGGCAAGTAAGGGTATCAATTCAACATTTATCGACACTTTTCTATATCCATAGCCAAAACGCCCTGATGCTATGCGATAGATGCTCGGATGATATAGACAATCTAATAAAGTAGATCGCCTCAGATCTGTCGGAATGCCACCTCCTTCGGAAGACGGAAGCTGGCGCAGAACATCTGCTTGTTAGGGCTGACCAATCTCACATTGTGGATGGCCAGCTCGATTTCCTGGTTGCCGCTGCCTCCGACACGGTCCTCCGTAGTAATGGTGTGTCCGATCCGCTCCGAGATGCGCTGGCAGACATCCACGTGGTCATCATGTTCATCGGCCGAGTGGCCCGAGAAGCAGTAGACGTGGACCGTGGGCAGGGGTTGCGAGGTGTGCGGGGCAAAGAGCGACTCCTTGCCTGCGTAGACGCCAACGAAGGCGTCGAGGAACTCAATGGCGTTGCCAGGCAGGTTCATCACGTAATGATGGAAGACGGTAGGACGGTGGAAGACCTCTGGCGGCGGCAGCGGTTGGCCCGTCTCCTCCGCCGCGGCTTTCTTGCTCCTCCGGACCTTGGGCTCGATGGTTACCGTGTGCGGGGATTCCAGGAGTGCGTGCGCAGACCAGCGGATGAACTCGCGGCCATCCTTGTTGAAGGGGGTGACGAATTTGTCAGCCTTGTTGCGCTTGATGGCGTCCAGCATCACCTCGTATCCGTGCGGGTTGAGATCGTTGGCCCACACGAAGATCTTCTTCCTGCCGGCGGGCACGGCGAAGGGTCCAACGCCCGCCATGACGTCGCAGACCATCTCACCGGGCCGGAACTTGTCCACAAGACGGCGGTGCTCCGTCTCGAGACGGCTGTTCCAGTACACACGCGAGTAGTCGAAGCGGAACTCGCAGTTTTGCTCGTGCTGAATGACATTGAGGTCGTTCTTTCCGGCAAGAAGCTCGAAGGGGAACGTGCGGAATTCGCTGTGGGAGCCCACGTCCTCGGTCTTGCGAATGACGGTGCTGACGTTGGGGTTCTTGTCCATCAGGACCTGGGCGATCAGATGCTTGTAAGGCAGATATTGCTCGCGGAGGTTGAGATGCGCTGTTTCATCAGCTTCAATCTACAATGGCAAACATAGACAGAACTTACAAACGTGACCAACTTGCGTGAATCCCTGGGGAATCTCATCCAGCATGTCCTCCGGCAGAATGCAGGACATGATGTCCGCTGTTCCAATTAGCTCTTGCGTTATCATCCTCAATGGCACAAGGAAGCGAACCCACCATAAGTCCAATAATCATACTCCAAGGTCAAATCATAAGGCTTAACGCCAACCACTCCCTTCTGAACAAGCTCGCTAATCGTCGGGGACCATGTCGCGGTATCTAAACCACCTGTTAGCGTATCCACCTCACCCTCAATATACCCCGGTACAGAACAAACCATTATGCTTGACCTCCTCCTTCAACAAAAGACACTTGTGCATCAGATCATCCACCTTGATTTCCCGAATGGAGCCCAATCTCGGCAGCTGCAGCAAATCCCGGCTCTTGGTCAATTCCTTCCGCACGTTGGAGATATCCGAGGTCTTGAAAATAGCCGCCGCAGAGACCGGAACCGTCCTCTTGAAGAAGGACCGGTCCAGGACTCGCATGGCCCGGTTCACTGGAGGACGGAACATGGCGGGGAGGTCGCTGCGGAGCGGTTGGGTGGGTTCGGAGTCGATTTCCATGGACATCGGGTGATGGTGTTTGCAGGGTATTTGGGTTCCGGGGGTTGGGGAGTGGTGCGAGTGGGCGTTGAGTCAGGAAAAAGGCATTGGCTGGTTGGGATCTAGTCGTTTGGTGGGAGGATCGCGACATTTTTTAGACTTTGGAATTGGGCCGTGACTCGTTGCTTATCGGCACGTGATGTGGTCCAGATAAGATCGATCTGGAGGTTTCACATGATAGCTGACTATGAATGAGATGCCAGAATATGATTGGTAAATGCAGGATATACTGACTGTTACTGACTTAAATTGGATTGATCATTCCTGATCAATGGGTACCTATCGCTATAGCTATAACTATAAGCACTAAAGAAGCATCTGCACAGCAGACGATAACAATATAAAAAAACCATCGCCATATCAACACGCAAAGACGCAACAGAAAGAACAAAAACCACATATAGATCAGGGTATCAGATAATTTCCTCCCATAACTACAGTCCTGCCTCTAGCCTCGCAATCCGCTCATTCAACTCCTTAATCTGCTCATCCTTCTTCTTCAGCGCAATCCGTGATATATCCCTCCCTCGAATAACCCCCGTCATCTGCAATTCATAACCTTTCAACATGTCCACCAACTCATCTTTCGCCTGCTTCGGCATCACCACCTGATTCTTCTCGAGAATCTTGACAGCCGTTACTGTCAAACTCTCCTTCAACTCGCCCGGCGAGTCCCCTCCACCAACACCAGGCCCAACCCCCCTGAACCTCACTGGTGTAGGTGTCCCTGAGAACTCCATCGACGACGGCGGCCCAGACGCCGTAGAAGAAAACGACACCGTCCGATCCGTAAACGACCTTGCCAACGAAGTCGGCGTAAAGCTCACTGTCTTCTCACTACCCTTTTCATCCATATCCGAGAACTTCCTCTTCCCCGGCACAGACGCCGCTCCGGAGGGCGTCTTCGGTGGTCCGAAATCCGGCTGTCGCAGCGGGGCCGACTGCTGTTTTTGCTGTCCTCCTTGGACGAGAATCTCCCCCACCGCCGCATCATTCTCATCATCCCATTCGAACTCGTCCATGTCCTCCGACATCATGCGTGCTTTAGCGCTTTGCGGGGGCGTATTGAACTCCACCCTACCACCGGGAGTGGCGCCCATGGTGGTACCGTATCTCACCGTGCGATCAGTCTGGGGCGTCAGGAGACCCGTCGCGGACAGTCGAGGTTTCTTGGTGGGTGTCTCGGGGGTGGAGGAAACTGGCTCGGTATGAGAGTTCGACAAGACGGCGTGTTTCTCGCGAACTTCGGCGTCGCTGGCCCAGAGGAAGAATCGACAGCGTTGCGCTTGGGGCTTTTGGCAGGTGTAGACTGCGGGGGTGCGGGGGGTTTCTTGGTTAGCCGGTGAATCTAGCTAATGCGTTGCCTTTCGGCTTTATTTGGGAAATGACACGGTTGCATACACCATCGTCCATGGTTCAAGCTGTGGTTCTTGGTTTGGAGTTTGGCGGCGGGAGGACGGTCAGGGCAGTTGCAGCGCCAGACTCCGTCGAGGAACAGCCCCCACAGAGGGACGGCCAGGCGAGGCGAGCGAGGCGATCCCCCGCCGTTGAAGGATTTGGTGGGAGACAGCATGAGTAATCGGGAGGGAATTAAGGTTGGGGATATGACAGGCTGGATACTGGAGATAAAGCGCAGTGTTTATATCTTGAGTAGAAAAGACTGCGGAGGGTTGTCGCCATGGAAACTAGGGGGAGACCCGCCAGGGCGGCAATCCGGGGAAGATTGAAGGATCTCCAACTATGGACTATACAGGAACACAACGCCAAGAAAATCTCGCTCCTCTCTATGCCAATAATATATTAGGTTTATGCCAAAGTCCGGATGCCCCGATCAGATCCTCTCTTCGATCAACTCAGGCAATGCCATGCAACAATCCAACGACCAGAAGCAACAATGTATACGAGAGATGTATAGACTCTAGGGTATCTCAACAATGCAACCACACTTATTCCGCCAGTACCTGTCGTAACATAACACCAAACGATTCGGACAACTTGAGAATCTCGGATACATCCGGCTTGACCGGCTCGCCAGCCGTGCGCCGGAGCTGGTCCTGCTGCTTGACCCGCCGTCTGCGCTCCGCCGTGATCGGGTCGAGATCCTCCTCCTCGTCCAGCTCCTCCGATCCCTCCGACTCTGCGTCGGAGATCGCAAGATCTTCAAGGTCGGCCTCATCCAGGCCAAAGTCGCTGCCCCGGAACGTCGCGTTACCCAGATAGCCTTCATGGCCCGTTCCCTCGGCCGCCATCTTCTGTCGTGTCTTATTCAGATGCCACCGCTTTCGGTCTTCGTGCCATTTGATCAAGGCATTGATCTCCTCCAGTGCCTTGTTGTTGTCAATTTGCCCAAAATCCTTGGCCCCCCGGAGCAGGGCATTCATGTCCAGCTCGCCCCCGCGCGGTCCCTTGCGCAGGAATTCCAAGATATCCTCGATCCACGCCATGAGGGACGTAAACAGACCATTATCGTGTAGGTGAACCTCGTGCACGAACTTGTAGAAGCTGCTCTGGTGACGTTCACAGAGATCAATGAAGGCCTGGACCGTCTGGTTTGGATCGGCCGAAACATCCTGCCGCTGGCACTTCTCGATCACCGCAATCGCGTCGTCCGCAAAATGAGCGAAATCCGTGATGCTGCTGTAGACATTGGCCGACTTGTAGACGCGGACCAGCGGTTCGTAGAAGATGGTGAAAAGGTCGCGGAAAAGCTGGAGGGTGACTGGTTCTTCGACAATGCTGAGCATCATAGCCTTGTCGCGCTGGCGAGTGTAAAGCTTCAGCAGCTGCTTCAGATTCGCAAACCAATGCGCACCCTCTCGCAGCTCCACCTCGACATTGTCCACGGCTTGGTTCCAGGCCACATAGGCATTGAACACCTTCCCAAATTGCTCGGGAGTCAGCTCGGGCTGCAGCAGCTCGGTACGGAGAATAGCCACAATGATATCGACATCTTCAGCAGCAGCTTCTGCGCGGATCTCGTTCTTGAGATCCTCATCTGAGTCGGTGAAGGCCTTCAGTTTTTGGCAGAGGATGGGATCTTCGACCTTGGTGGCTAGCGCATCGATCGATTTTTGGAAGGCCTTAATGCCGTCGTTGAGGGTCATCGAGAAGATCCGTTGTAGGAGCGATCGCGAGCCAAATGGCTGGGCCAGAAAGAGGTCCAGCACTCCTGCCATCACGGCCGCCGGGTTGGCAATCCGGATAACATTCTTCAGCAGAGTATACGGGACGAGAGAATGAATTCTCTTGGCCTGCGCAAATAGTTCGGGAGAGTTATCCTCGGCCAAGAACAGATGGTAGAGCGTCGCAGCAACCCTGAAGCGATCTTGGTCAGCCTGGCACACAGTTCAAATGGGATCTCGCTCGTCACGTACTCAATCCGGAGCCACTCAGCAAACTTTTGGTACTTGGGACTGAGATCCTGCACCGTCGGCTTCTCTTTGATTTCGGAAAACAGCTTCGTCAAGCCATCTAAATTGGAAGATTCCAGTCAGCGCAGTCACCACCAATTCAGACCTCTCATCACTTACTGCTCTCCACAATGTCTCGGCGGAAATTCTCCATGTAGGCGTCCAATTCAGCCGCGCGTGCCCGGGCAATCTCGTAGAATCGCTTTTGCTCTTCTATCCTCACCGCGTCGACATCTTTCCGCTTCTGCATGTCCAGCTTCTCCTCCTCGTTCAAGCTGACGGGGTCAGCCGTCAAGAACTCTTCCAAGGCTTTCGTTTCAGCCACCCGCTTGTTTTGCAGCAAGGTGCGAAGGAACGCCCGGAGAGAAACTCTCTGGTCTTCCCGGTAAAGCACTGTCTCCCTCGACCCCTCACTAGATGCCCTGGGTGATCTCAGGGAACGCTTAGAAGACCGGGACAACGAACGGTGATGATGATTTCCAGGAGTCAAGTTCCGTGACGAAGAGCTCTCGTCCACGGCGCTGACACCAACTGTTGACACCGAAGAGACCGAGGATGCTTCGTCATCGGCCGACCCGAACCAGCCGGTCGTCATGGAGGATTTATTCTTGCGAGGGAGAGGGGGCAGTGGCTTCCCGGGAAATTCAGTGCGTAGCCGCTTGTGAAGTTTGGCAAAGTCGCCATAACGACGAGCCACGAAGAGGTCGGGCTTGCCTTCTCGTCGCACCCGAAGGATGAATTCCTGGTTTACACATCAGTAAGTATATCCAATGCCGCGCTGCGCAGACACCTACCGCATGTTGATGGTATCGTACAGTCCGCCGGACCGACGTGACTCGCACAGCAGCCACATTGATATCCCATCCATGGATTGCATTTCCCTCGGGCATGTTGACCAACAGCCCCTTTTCGTTAGCCCCCCGATCGACGACTTCCATCTCCGAGAATTGAATCCGCTCTTCATAGCCCGAGGCCGTCGGGATTCCTGAAACCATCATGAGTTCGACCAGTTTCTCACACTTTCGCGCCAGCTTCCTGCGCTTTGTCTCCTCCAGGCGATCCTCCGAGGACGAGACATGCTTCTTCGCGAACGATTCTAGGAACTGTGTGCCAGCCATTAGCTCCAACTCCTCGCACTCGCTGCACGGGTTGTCCGAGGGGCACACGTACCACCTGTAATTTATCTTGCCAGAACTCCTTCTCGCGGGCCTGATCGAGGAATGGAAAATTGCGCACATGGTGGACGAAGATGTATCGCAGGATGGGGAGTTCCGAATCGACGGGGGCAACTTCGCCGAATTCGGACTTGAAGGGGGCACCGAAGCGTTGGAGGGCGGTTGGCGAGTTCAGCTCGGCGATTTCACTCTGGACCTGGCGGGCGATGAGTTCGCGCTTGAGATCTGAAACCGTCAGAAGTGATGCTCAGTCCATTGGTCAGAGAGGGGACCAACAATGTTCTTGCTTCCCGGTGAGAATCTGACCCGGGGCGGGGCTGGACGAGGCCGGAGAAGTAGGCGGGCGGGCGCCCAACTGGACTCCGTTGGGGGCAGAGGCCATGGTGGAATCGCTGCAGCACTGTTGTTCACCCTCGAGGTCGGGCAATCATTGACTATATAGCCCTGAAGCAGACACAGGGGTAATAAGAATACGAGTGGAATCCACTTCTAGAAGATGGCCACCAGCCCAGAATCCGTCTGCCTAGCCACAGCCAAGGTTTGGGTTGTGGACGATGACGTTTGGCGCCCGTTCGATGCTCGGCGCGCCTGATCACCAGAGCGCACCCGTCTTTCAGGAACGGCAGAAGATCGGTCGGAACAGCTTGAAGTGACAAGGGCGATGGAGAAGAGGGAGGAGGAAGATGAAGAAGAGGAGAGGAGAGGAGAGAATACGAGAGGGAGGAGAGATGGAGGAGGAAGCTGAAGAGGGGAAACGAAGAGGGGAGGGAAGGGAAGGGAAAGACAAGCTAGCGAGTTCCTAGTAATCTGCAGGCGATGGGCGATGATGACACCACCGATCCCCAAGCACCAGGTCAGAAGAATGCGAATAAAATTAGATGCCCTGCCCCCTCTTTGACGCGTCCGGTGCTCAGCCCTGTGGCCCCGCCCTGGCCATTCCGCGGATCGCGGACTTGATTCTCCAGACTCCAGAGACCAGAACCCAGTTTCCCTCCTTGCGGCTTCCTTGGCTTGTCGCCTCCGGTGGATCGACTCCATCCATCCCCCCACGTACTCTGATAAGTGACAAGTGACAACTCTGACACCCCCAAGAAAGACAAGCAGGCAGCCAATGGTTTCTGCTAGCTCCATGCTAGTCTCCCTGGGCATCGAATCGCATGACTGACAGCTGCAACCAATCTAATCCGCTTGCCCGGCTGCATGCATCATCCATCTTATCATCACCCCCCCATCATCTACGGTGTATCAACACAGCAGTGAGACTTTATCGTCTTTTTCTAGTGAACTTAGCATAACATTCAGAATACATGTCAGAATAGCACTCCATGCCTAGTTTGGCGCACTTTATGCGTCATCCGCAACACTAGATATACTCGCAGCGAATCCAGGTTTGCCTCAGGCAGAAATGCCATTACAATATGACACGCCTGCTTCTGCAATTCTACAGAATCCCAGCGATAGCACTGGCGAGGGATGATCATCACTTCGTTGTAGATGACGATAGATGAACTCATGCACTGGTATGTTTTGATCCCAATATAGACGGACGTCACCCTGACCAAGACTCCCTTCTAGGCCCATGAAGATTCTGTGCTTGTGCATGACTACAATTATGCTTTCCGAGATGCTATACCTCATGGCGAGCACCCGATACTGCCCGAGAATCGAGTGCCTGGAAGTGCTGCAAAACGGGCAAATCCAGGCCTTGCTCAAGTACCTCGACTGAGGAGTCATAGCCTGCGTCAATATCATCCACGGTAGGCTCGGGGCTGTGGTCGAACTACTGCTAGGAAATGATCCTGTCTACCTCATGTTTCCATCATGGCAGCATGGAGTTGACTCACGGCGAAAAAGGTGTGAAGAAGGGAGTCATATACAACCATGGTTCATGCAACCTGGTCGACTATATACCCTTCGCAGGGAAGCTTGCGTCCCTTCGCTTCGTTCTCCATCTTCAACTTCTCTATTGCTTACAACTGGAACAAATTTCTTGTCTCCAGACGTCTTCAAACCCCAACGTTCGAACGTTCGACTTGCAACAAGCGAGTCTTTGCCTATTATCCCATCGTCCAAACAACCTGTTTGAGATATACAAGCTCATCACAACTTATTCTGCTATTCAAAGCACCCATCTCTCCATCTATTCATCTATTCATCAATCCATCAATCCATCAATCCATCAATCCATCAATCCATCAATCCATCAATCCGGATAACCGAACAACATGGCGACCTATACGATGCTGTCTGCCTCTGCATCGACGGATACTGAGCCTTACACAATCCAACTTCGCCCTTACTACGAGCACGACAAGGAAAAGAACACCGACCGTCACAACGCCCGCACCCCATGTGAGCATGGATGCGGCTCACTTCTATTTCCCGCCTTGGACAGTGCTCTTGTGGAAACTTCATACACCAATGTCTCTGCCAACAGCCTTCTGAGAGGCGGATTCCAAGCCCTCGAATGTCTCATCGACCCGATCGAACAACTGAGCTTATGCGAAACCTGCCCGAAGGAGCTAGCCTATCGAGACTACTACCACACTATCTGCGATGGAATCGTCCGGCAATACAAGCACTTCTACCAGGTGCTTTTTCGGCGCTACAAACAAATCGACTACGAGATCAATGACGACGACGTTGAACGGCATGATTTTATTCTCCTGCAATATGCCTTCCAAATCGACCGGATCCTTTCGAGCATCATCCGAGTGACTTATATCCTCAAAGAGCAGCACGTCTACGACGAAGATTCCTGGTATATGGTGCACAACCAAGCCGAACGACTGGCAAACGCCACATACAACCTCCGAGAGCGGGTGGTGTTCAGCTGAACTTAAGAGAGTTGGGTCTTGTATAATGGAGTGCTACCTTGAAGGGTGCTCCATGAGTTTGGTGTACGAGTATTGGAAGGGTCTTGCTTGGAGGAACATCTTCACGGGTTCGGTGTATGAGTATTGGAAGGAATCTTGTGTAATGGAGTGATACCTTTAAAGGTTCTCCATGAGTTTGATATACGGACTTTGGAGTTGACTGTGTTTGGCCTCCTTCGGAGGGTCAGGAGTTGGTTGTATTGCTAGCGTTGCTAGCGTTGTTTTGTACTTCTACATCTGAGCTTTGGCTGGGTGGGCGGGCTGGCCATAAGCTAAATAATCTTATAATAGTCGACAATGAAAGACTTGTTCACACATTGTGATTGTGTATTGCATACCATGTAGGGCTGTGGAGGGTCAATCCCGAAAGGGCCGTCAATAAGGAGCCCGGCGTGAATAAGGGATTGATGCCTGGGGCCGCAAAGGCCGGCCGGGAGATCTGCTGCGCCTCCCGTTTCACCTCCTCAACCCTCGCCGGCTTCCGTGTCGGGACTCAATTCTGAGGATTTCCCTTCAGACTCGATCCTCGAGTCCATGACTGCTGCTGTCTTCTGAGGGCACAGGCTGGTGCACCGAACCAATTCGTCCCGCTTCGCACTCCTCTCCCTCCCCGCCAACACCGATTCGATCCTCCGTCGCTGCCTACGACAACGATCCCTCGGCTCTTATCACCGCGAGTGACTCTCCTTCTTCCTCTCCTTCGCGATCGTATGTGACACAGACACGCCCACCGGTCTTGCCTCCTACATGACCATCTCCCACCATGGGGAAATCTGACGCCAATGAGGACTCGGAGTTCCTCCCCATGAGCCGACCACGGCCCTCATCCACCACCGCTTCTGCGACATCCTCCGATTCAGGTCTCTCCGTCGATACCTACCCGGAAGAGTCCAAATACACCTCAACCGCATCCGGAGCCAACGGATTGTCGGAAGAGAATAGATACCGAGATGTGGAGGAGGGCGAACCAGGGGCGGACGAGCCGTTTCTTCCTTCGTCCAAGAAGGCTGCGACCTCTGGGAGCCGTACGTCTCGTCTGATCTGGGGCCTGGTTATACTTTGCGTGGCAGGTTGGCTGTGGGGATTGGCGCTATTTGTGACCCAAGGGCGCTCAAACCAGCAGACGGTTTCAGAGGCCCTGCAGTCTCACGAGGCGGACACAACCTCTGGAAGTTCAAGCTCCGGCAAGCCGGTCACGCTAGAACAGGTCCTCATGGGACAGTGGCTTCCTCGCTCCCATGCTGTTTCCTGGATTGCGGGTCCCAATGGCGAAGACGGTCTTCTGGTGGAGCGAGGAGAAGATCAGGGGAAGGGCTATCTGCGGGTTGACGACATTCGCAGTCGCAAGAACAATGTCAACAGCCAGGAAAGTAAGGTGTTGATGGAGAAGGCGATCGTACAGGTGGATGGACGTTCAATCTTTCCGGTGTCGGCATGGCCTAGTCCGGATTTGAATAAGGTGCTGATCTTATCTGAGCGAGAGAAGAACTGGAGGCATTCGTTCACGGGAAAATATTGGATCTTCGACGTGGCTACTCAAACAGCGCAGCCACTTGATCCCAGTGACCCTGATGGACGCGTGCAGCTTGCGATCTGGTCGCCAACCTCTGACATGGTTGCTTTTGTGAAGAATAACAATCTGTACCTGCGCAAACTGTCTTCAGAGAAGGTTATGCCCATTACGAAGGACGGCGGTGCGGATCTTTTCTACGGTGTGCCTGATTGGGTATACGAGGAAGAGGTCTTCTCGGACAATAGTGTAACATGGTGGTCTGGCGACGGAAAATACGTGGCTTTCCTGCGTACTAACGAGACGGCCGTCCCTGAATTCCCCGTGCAGTACTACTTGTCAAGGCCCTCTGGAAAACAGCCTGCTCCGGGACTCGAGGATTACCCCGAGGTCAGGGAGATCAAGTACCCCAAGGCTGGAGCTCCCAATCCCGTTGTCAACTTACAATTCTACGACGTTGAGAAACAAGAGGTCTTCTCAATTGAAGCACCTGATGATTTCGAGGACGACGATCGGATTATTATCGAGATCGTGTGGGGTACCGAAGGAAAGGTCCTTGTGCGAGTCACCAACAGGGAAAGTGATATCCTGAAGGTGTTCTTGTTCGACACGAAAGCCAAGACCAGCAAGCTCGTACGCGTTGAGAATGTTGCTAGCATTGATGGTGGCTGGGTAGAGCCTTCACAGTACACATGGTTTATCCCAGCAGATGCCAGCAGTGGCCGACCTCACGACGGATACCTCGACACAGTGATTCACGAGGGTTATGAGCACCTGGGCTACTTCACGCCCCTGGACAATCCCGAACCCATTCTTCTCACCAAGGGAGAGTGGGAGGTGGTGGATGCTCCAACTGCGGTGGACCTGCACAAAGGCGTTGTCTACTTCATCGCAACGAAGGAAGCCCCTACTGAGCGCCACCTATACCAGGTCCAGCTGGACGGATCCAACATGAAGCCTCTTACGGACACCTCCAAGCCAGGCTACTACGATGTGTCGTTCTCACACGGAACCGGATACGCCTTGCTCAGCTACAGGGGCCCTTCGGTCCCCTGGCAAGCGATTGTCAACACTGAGACCGACGAACTCAAGTACGAAGAAACCATCGAAGACAACGCTGGTCTGTCTCAGATGGTGGAGACCTACGCCCTACCCACCCAGATCTACCAAAACGTGACCATCGATGGCTTCACCCTCCAAGTCGTCGAGCGTCGCCCGCCACACTTCAACCCAGCCAAGAAGTACCCCGTCCTGTTCTACCTCTACAACGGCCCACGGTCCCAAACCGTGGACCGCAAATTCAGCATCGACTTCCAGTCCTACGTCGCCTCAAACCTGGGCTACATCGTAGTCACCGTCGACGGGCGAGGTACCGGCTTCTCGGGGCGGCAAACGCGCTGCATCGTCCGCGGCAACCTGGGATACTACGAAGCCCACGACCAGATCACGACCGCCAAGCTCTGGGGCGCAAAGCCATACGTGGACGAATCTAGAATGGCAATCTGGGGCTGGAGCTACGGCGGGTTCATGACGCTCAAGACTCTGGAACAAGACGCCGGACAGACTTTCCAATACGGCATGGCCGTCGCGCCTGTCACCGACTGGCGACACTACGGTAATCCAATTCTCCCTCTATCCACATCCACCCAACTAACACCCCCACAGACTCAATCTACACCGAACGCTACATGCATACCCCCGAACACAACCTGAACGGCTACGACAACACCTCAATCAGCGACATGGCCGCACTCAGCGAATCCGTCCGCTTCCTCGTCATCCACGGCGCCTCGGACGACAATGTCCACGTCCAAAACACCCTCGAGCTCGTCGACAAGCTCGACCTCGCCAATGTGCAGAACTACGATCTCCACTTCTACCCGGACTCCGATCATAGCATTAATTTCCATAATGCCCATAGGATGGTTTATGAGCGTACGTGTCCTTTATCCCTTTTTTGGAACGATGGTTGTCTTTCAGTACATGAAAGCCAGAGTTGAGCTGAGTGACTGAATATGAATCGATGCTAACTTTGAATTTTTGGGCTTGTATAGGCCTGTCGAGCTGGCTCGTCAACGCATTCAACGACGAATGGCATCGTATCGCGAACCCCGTCCCGGATGATTCGATGTGGGCGCGGGTGAAGCGCTCTCTACCTCTCCTTGCCAACTAAGTTGTGGTCTTATCATATCTCGGTGTATCATTGTTTTGCATGGTTCTTATTTATACTGCATTTTAATCGAGCTTTCGGCGGTTGTCGGATTTATATATTTGGGGTTAGTTGGAATTGTTCTAAGTAGCTTCTTGGTGGCGGGGCATACCTCTTGCGAGGCAGGCTCCGGTCCCTTGTCATGTGACTCAGTCATGTTGTGATTCTGTCTCCTTTATCTCGACCATCGCTTTCCACATCTCCAAATAATTCTGGGATAATCGAAGAAATCCAATTCCATCAAGCCCCCATTACTCAACCAATCAGCGCTCACAGACGTCTCGAGTTTCTATGTTTTGACTGTCCTGTCAAGACCCTGCTACCCTTATGTCTTCATGTGAAGAGCCCAGCATGATACCCCAGCAAGTACTGAAACCTGTCGCATTGAATCACCGATCGCCTTGAATGAGCAGGCTTGGGCGTGGCAGTCGTGGAAGTTCCGTTTAATTAATCCGACTTTGTCTTCACTTGCTTATGGATTTTCCACTCACGCCTTCACCTCACGCAAACAGGAGACATCCCAAGTTAGGTAGCGAACGATCTCCTTGTTGCAAAGTTCGGCGTCTATCTCAACACCCTGAGGAGTGAATGAAAGAGTGCCGCATCTGGTCGGATCTAGCCGGACTCCGGAAGGCGTTTAACAAGGCGCATAACAAGGCGCAGGCCACGTCACCAGCCTGACTGCTCTTTATTAACCTTAAGTTCCATTGTATCCGTCACAACTACCCAAAGGGCCGGCAGCTTCATGTTTTCACAAAGGCTAGAAGGATCATTCACTATAGATCCGCCTGGATGACCCTTCATCGTCCGGCAGTCTCCTCTCGAGAGAAAGTCTGTGTCAGGTGATCTAACCATGTTATAGCTATATGTGCGCCTTCCTACCTCCATCTCATCCACTCTACTCACAATCCGCAGCGGAGCGGTCCGGTAATCGTTCAGTTGGCCCTACAGTTCATACGCCTCAAGATGGAGAAACAGGAACCCTTCTGGAAATTCCAGCTGGTGCCTGATATCTTTGTGGATTATTACGAAGTCGCCAGTCAAAGCCCAGGATGGAAAGTAGCTACCCAGCCCAACCTTGGGCTTATCGATCAGCTCTATGGGGAATCAGACGCCCTTACCCAGTGGCAGGAACAGGACAAAAAGGCGTGGGAACGATTTGCGGCTTATGTTAACCGCCTGAACGCTAGAAGTCCCAAACATGTCAGCTACAAGGTCCTGTATCTCACCAGACATGGCCATGGCGTCCATAATGAATATAAAAGCAAGGTTGGGAAGGAGGCTTGGGATGTAAGTACGATTTGATTGTTTCCAACTTGACTCGAAGCATGCTGACAGGAACAGGACTACTGGGCTCGTCTCGAAGGAGACGGCTCTGTGTATTGGGTGGACGCGTGGCTAACCGCGACTGGAATGCAACAAGCTCGGGATCTGGGACAGTTCTGGACGGATGTTGCGCCAGCGCAGAAGATCCCGCTGCCCGAGACGGTCTACACGAGTCCTTTGGCGCGATGTCTCCATACCACGAAGCTCATGTTCTCTCGCGCCTTTGCGAAACAGGGACGGCGGCTTGCTCCTTTGGTGAAGGAAGGGCTGCGAGAGCGATTGACGGATCACACCTGCGACAAGCGAAGTTCAGTGTCGTGGATTAACCGGTACTATCCGTCGTTTCTGATCGAGGACGGGTTTTCCGAGGAAGACCAGCTGTGGTCGCCGTTCCTCTCGGAAACCACCGAGGAGCATGTGGTGAGAAAACAAGGGGTGCTGGAGAACATCTTTGAGCGCGACCCCAATCCAATCATTGCTCTGACCATTCATGCGCATGCGATTGGAGCCATCCTCCGAGCGTGTGGTGCCGAGAAGGAGTTCCACGTCCAAGAGGGGTCGACCATTGCGCTGTTGGTGCGGGGGGAAAGGCCGCCGTTGCGTCGACATGAAGCCATGTACTATTGAGCTGCTAGCTAGATAATTTATCCGTCATCGTTTGACGTGCTGCGTAGCATCAATCAATCCAATCGGGCCGGATAGTACCCCGCACTGACTAACCCATTCGGGAGCGAACCATCATCATCTCGCTTTCCTTCATCTCATCAAGTTGCTGCATATTCTGATTCAATCCAGCCAATGCGGACTGGAGCCAAAGAAGCATGAACGGGAATGATTTCCCCAGTGAACGTCCGCAGAAGCGCCCGCGACTCACCTCTCTCCCAGAGCATTCCCAGCCAGCACCGGCAGATAGCTATCCAGAATCACCGTGGGATCAACTGCCGAGTCCTTATAACCTGGCGGACTACTATAACAACTCTCCAACCGTGAATGCCAGCAGTGACCCGTTCCAGTCCCCGGCCGCCAGCTGGACCCAAGATGGCTTCTCCCAGGATCCAGGGTATCTAGCTTCGCAGGAAGAGCTGCGATGTATCCTGTTCTCCCTGGCGAACTCGACTGCCCCGACGCGAGTATCTAGCCCTGATGCGGCCGGTCGAGGGGAAATTCCACAGCAAGTTTTACCATCACGATCACCTCAATTGGAACGAAGAGGCGAGCTTCTACAACCGTCCCTGTCCAGCGGGCGACGAATCGAATACTTGAAGAACTATGTGGCGGAGGTAGCACCTTGGGTATGTATTCATTCATCAGTCCGTGACAAGGCTAATGATCCAGCTCGACATGTTCGACTCCCAATGCACCTTTCGCCAGCAAGTCCCGGTGCTGGCTCGCACGTTCCCGCCCCTCTCCTACGCCATGCTTGCCATCTCGGCCCGACAGATCGAGCGCAAAAACGGAGTGCGGAACTGGTTCGACAGCCTCGAACTGTACCAGGAGGCTATTCGACGGCTGAGTCCGCTCCTTCAGCTGCGTGACCCGAAGATTGTCGCTGCTTGTGTGCTGCTTTGCTGCTTGGAGATGATGTCTGCTCGGGCACAAGACTGGCGTCGTCATCTAGAGGGCTGTGCAGCATTGTTCGATGCGTTTGGGATTCATGGGTTTAGTAAGGGGTTGCTGCAGGCTCTATTCTGGTGTTATGCTAGGATGGGTGAGTTGACTTTTCCTGTTTCATTTTTTAGTATTTTTATGGTCCTTAGCAGAGGTGCTAATGGGATAGATCTGTGCGGTGCACTGATCTCCGATGGAACGCAAACCACCCTTTTACATCCCTCTAAGTGGCTTCCCGAGGGCTGTCAGGCAGAAGACGCGCATCGGTTGTTTCAGAGCGTCAAGTCGCCTGATATGCATGCCAACTATGCAGTATACCTGTGTGTCAAAGCAACAGAACTCGTGTCGGACCGCACAAAGTTTGTGGAACTTGGTGAAAACAATGGATGCACCCCCGACAGCTTCTCTACACGGTGGATTCGTCTCTGGAATGACCTACAATGCTGGCTGTCGGAGCGTCCCAGCGAGCTGCTCCCGGTGCAGACAGTCAACCGCAAACCCTTCCCTCATATTCTATTTGTTCACTGGGCTGCTATTTCCTCGACCCAACTATATCACACTGCGTGTATACTACTGTTGAAGATGATTCCCAAGGACATACGGCTCCCACGGTCCCCGACCCTCTTCCCTCTATGGCATGCGCGTCGGATATGTGGCATTTCACTGGCTAATCCGCACCAGGGGTGCTTGAACAACTCCATTCAACCGCTATGGATTGCTGGCCAGCTGTTCAGTCATTCGTCAGAGCATGAAGAGATTATCCGGCTGATTCAGAGCATCGAGGCCGAGACTGGCTGGGGGACGTGTTGGCGGATCCGGGACCTGGAGATTGCCTGGGGCGGTTCTGGACGAGAGAATGTGAGCCGATAAACTCTAGACTATACAACTGGGAATATTTATTCCAGTGTTGTCCTAGAAAGCCTCGAGAAGAGACCAATCCTCGCGCAGCTGCGTCAGATATTCATCCAAGCTCCAGCCGGTGATTGTACAAATCCGCTTCAACCCTTCTAGGATCTCATGTTGCTGAGACTCATGTGTCATCCTCCTTGCAGCCACAAGGAACGAGGCTACTAGACAAGGATCCCAGGATTCCCGGCGGTCATTGTTGAGCGCGATGCCACAGATGCGCTGCGAATGCCACAGAGGAGAAAGTGTGGGGGATTGCAAGTTCAACAGCGCAGTGCGTGGCTTACACTGCAGCAAAAGCAGCATGGCAGTATGATACAACTGGTTGCAGAAGACACCCGCCCCGTTTACGAACAGCAGTAGCGGGAAGCCGGTTCCCGTCTGAGAGAGATTGTCGCTCACATCCACCATCGGCAGGAATTCGTCTGGTCGCAGATGGTACCACTGGTCGAGCTCTTCGAATACCTGCAACCAGCTATCCAGAAGCTGGCGTGGAGCTGCATGCTGTTCACTGGCCTGTTGGTGATATACCATCAAAGCCTTCCCACACAGCCAAAGGAGAACATGGGCATATGTTCTAGTCTTTTCCTGCACCTCTTCTATGCGTGACAGCATTGAGAAACTGGGCAGGGGGCAAATGGGAAGTTGCATCTGGATGGGTATGTCATTCGCCAGTGCTGCACTCAGATCTGGTCCAGTTAGCGCAGTACATGATAGGGAGTAAGTACATACCTAAACGGAAGAACATCCAGTAGATCGAAGATCCAATACCTGGGCTGAATGCCCGATGTACCAAGGAATCTAGCACCTTGGTCTTGTAGATCCGCATGCTTTTCCAAGCCCTCGAGATATCAGAGACAAGATATCTGAGCTCTTCCATCACCACCATCAACGCAACCTCAGTCGTAACCGTAGGAACAGAGTCTGACCATAGACCTCTATCAAACGGCTCTATCCGGCCAAAACCCTGTGCACAGCCCACGTCCTTCCGAAGAACACACGTATCAGACAATCCGAGCAAAGCCATCATCAGCTGCTCCGATCCCAGCGCCATCTGAACAGCAGTAATCCCAAACGGATGACCGAGATCGCATATATCAAGCTGAACGCATTAGCTCCAACATTGCATCGGCGTGGGAGACTTACCCACGGAGCAACCTGATACCGATAATGGCATAGAAGCTCAAGCTTCTCAGCATCAGTCATGACACCCGCAGAAGAATGCAGCCCTTGGTTAGAAGTAATCGTATTCTCATCCCTGACAACCAATTGTCCTGGGCAAATATGAGATCCAGAGGTTTTACCGTGTGCTGTGTTTGGAACAGTCAAAACACCATCCGTTCCTAATGCGAGAAGGCCATGCACAGCGGATTTATCCCTGTCACTGAATAATAGCGCATCGGCAGCCAAATAATCGCGGGAACCATTTCTATCACCCTCGAGGGTTCTTCTCGATGACTCGATCCCAGGACCATCGGACTCTGTAGACACCCCCATCCACTCATCATCCTCTACTTCCTCCCCGTCACCGCCATCACCACCACCACTACCCCGAACAAAAGGATCCTCATTCACAAACTACACCCAACCAACACAGACACACACAGTCACACACAATTAGCAAAATCCCCTAATAATAATAATAATAATATATAACGAAACAACACACAAACCTTAACCCTCTTCCATCCCCTTTCCCTCGTCTCCCCAGAAGACACGGTATTCTTCTCAGGAAGAACCACCAGATTCTTCTCTAAAAATGTAACTTGCACGCCATATCGACAAACTAAATCCTTTTCGATACAATTTCGACAGCGGGGTTTGGTTTCGTCGCCTGGATATATAATAGCAAAGATCCTGGTTAGTATAACCTTTTCTCTGTCTGATGTTCCAACCCCGTCCCCGCTAGGTATAGCAATGCTGAATACCAAGAACCAGGATTAAGTTTGTTTGTTTCTTGGTTGATTGGGCAGGTAGGTTGGTGGGTAGTAGTAAGTAGTAAATAGTAAGGAATAAGTAGTAAAAAAAAACATACACTTCCGTCTCCGAGTCCTACATCGCAAACAACCCGTTCTGCAGCGTGTATGTTTCGGGGTTTCTTTCCCTGGTTCTTGAATTTGGGTTTTCATGTGGTTGGGCGGGGGTGCCGGATCAGTCATTCATTCATTACCCATACAAAGCCTCAAAGCCTCTTAACATAAGATAAGAAAATAAAATGAATTGAAAAATTAAAAGGTTTCGATAGTGATCGTTGTCATCACTTTTGGTGGTTGGTTGGATGGGTGTTGATGGTGATGGTGATGACGGATCCGGGAATCGCAAGCGTTAGAATAAGTGCGGGGCTAAACCCCGCGCTTGGAATTGCCTATTTGGGATGGAGGAGGGAGGGGGAGGAGGGGGTTTACCCCGGATTTTTTAAGGCTTGGCGCTTGGCGCTTGGGGTTTGGGGTTTTGGATGGTGGAGAAGTTACTTTTGCTATTATTGGGGGTTCTTTGTTTGGAGGAAAGTATGTAGAACTATAGTGGTGGGTAGGTACATAGGGTGGATGGTAGGGATGTTTGTTTTGTTGGATCGGATACTGCTAGTGGTGACGGTGCATGGTGCTTTTTAGTTAGTTGTGTGTGCTTGGGTGATGAAATGTTGGTAGTCGTTGTATACTGTAAAATCTGAGTTGACAGTCAGGGTTAGATTTGGTTCAGAAGGGCAGACGGAATTGGGAGAGCTCGATAGATCATACTGTATTCCTACATTGCAAAACACTTGTCACGAATTGTTAATTCAGGTCATCTCGATATATGGATGTATTTACCAGTCTTATCTATACAAGAACAATATATGCATGCAATCATGGTCTATCTGCTGACGCGATTGAGAACATGTCTAGCTGTGATCTAGTCATGTCGATTCCAACTACAACCACAATCAGGTGTAGGCTTTCGTAATATGCACCAACAGCGCACCCTCTGTCGGTGCCCCAGACGCGTCGTACAAGTGAATCACTCGATAGCCCTCGCGCAGTCGATCCAGTCGAATGCACGCCCATGCGGCCAGCGCATTGCGCATCCATTCATTGTCCTTGATTTTGAACCTGTCTACGTTAGCGAGTCCTGGGACAGTTGGAAAGGATACCAACCTGACAAAGGTCAACTCGTCGAGGAAGCCAGAGACGGTCGGGAATTGCAGCTTCTGCGCCCCGAAATCCGGATTCACCCCCGTCACGCTCTTCGTCGTGTGTTTATATCCGGTCTTTTCAGAATCACTGTCATCATCCCCCGCCGCGAAACTGTCATCCGGCGTCTCTACATGCAGAAGACATGTCACATAAGGATAGAACTTCTTTTCGTTGGTGTGGCCCGGGGGCAGCGGGATATTCTGTCCCGCAAGGACTTCGATGGTAAGATCCATTCCTCGAGGCGGGATAATCCCGGGCTGTGCATCAGAGCCCCGATAGCCCGGGGGCTTGAGCACCCAGCCCTGCTCGCCTGCGAACATGCCTGCATTGAGCATCATCGCTTTGCCAAGGCTCTGCCAGTTCAAAGCCACCATCTGCGCACCCCGCCGCCAAAAGAAAGTCGGGTCCATGTTGGAGGAGTCGACACGTAAGCCGTTCGGATAGACCCGCATGAAAAAGTGCCGGTTGTGCTCAAACAAGGCATTTCCGTCACTGGCGTGTGCTTCTCGAACGGCCTTTTCAGATAGCGAGAACACATGACTGGGCACCTTGGCTTCTGTCCTTTTTGTAAGCGATGTGCGACAATAAATCAAGTGGGAATCATACCGGGCTGTGCAAAATTACTAAAGTGAAACCCCTTGGTGAAAACGGCCAATTTACTGAGCGCCTGCAATATCTTAGAAGGCTTGTGAGGAGGTGGAGAGACAGCCTCGGGGGTCAAGTCATTCGAGCCCGTCGGGATGCGCTCCTGCTTCAAGGCTTGCATATGCGCCGAGTAAACCGCCTTTTCATTGGCCTCGCGGTCATCGTCTTCATCGGCAGAATCCACGTGCTTCACCTTGATCAAGATTTTCCGCTTTAAATCGGCGAGAGGGGGTGGACTCATCCGGGCTTCGATTTCCGGTGTCACCTCGATCAACATTCCCTTCCAGGCTTCCTCCATGATCTCCACCATGGTCTGCTGCTGCTCCAGGCAGGTATGAACTTCCAGGCTCACAATCACCGGGAGATCGCTCGCAACAAACGCACTGTCCCGAATGGCATAGCACACTTCCCGGAAGCTTGTCTCCCGGGTAAGTGTGTGACCATGCAACACCCGCGGCTCCGGGCGCCCAGGCACACCGACGGGGGTGGTCGACTTGCTGGTGTCGGAATGCCCCTTGCCAATGGACGGCTTATGCTGGCTCAGGAAGCCTTCCAATTTGCCGAATTCCTGGGAAATGGCGCGCAGATGACGATGGCTTTCACTCGCCTTCTTCAACCGTTCCGTTTTCGATCGACGGGGTTTACAAGAACTCGTCTTCTCATCATTGGAGCTTGAGTCGCTACTACTGGTTGCGTCGTTGGCTTGTGCGGTGTCGGACTCTGCTTTTCCATCCCAAACGTCAATTTCCACGGATCTGCATCCACTAAGTAGGACCTGAGATGCATTAGCTGTGTTCAACATTCTTGTCAAGTGTAGTGCGGTTCAGGCTCTGGTCATCTATTACTGAGCATTCTTTTCGCCTTCCAACGCTTACAGATAACTGGGAGGCATAACCACCGAGGCACTTGGACAACAGACAGCTGTTCGGAGAGGGAATCTGGAATGGAGCATACATTCGTATAGGCGCCTGCACTCGAGTCACTGTACAGCTGGTTGCCCGTCAGGTACGTATTATGACTGGTGGAGATGAAATAGTCCGTAATGGGCGCCGAGAAGTCTGGTTGAGTGACAGGGCGCATCGCCGAAGCCTCTGGGCTAGCCATGTACTCATAAAACCCCGCGATAGTGGCGAGTGGATCTGCGGTTGAGCCCTGGTCTTTGGGTTCATGTTGGACGTCGGTCAGGAAATTGGGTTGGGCCATGGTGGTCAGTGAACTATAGATTTTGTCCACATAGTTGAGCATGGATGGGGTAAACGGGAGGCTTATTTTGGGCCCAGCAGATTTGCTGGAATCCATGGTTATGCGACTAGTCTGAGTGGTAAGGTTCTCCATGTTCCACGGCAGCCAGCGTAGTTCCAGAACAAAATGAATGTGAGATGTGGTGTTTAGGATGGGAAGAGGTTACACGAGGGGCCTGGAATATATGGAGGGGCCTGGGGATCGACACCAGCGGGACTCGGTTCAGGGGGCGGAGAACAACGCCGGCCGTCGTCAGGTGTGGGAGATACAAAACACGGGCGGGGCGAGGGAGGAACCAAAGATGGACAGCTGTCAAGTTGCAGACCAGGAAGGATGGCAAGGAGGAGAACAATGGAGTGTACGGAGTGGAAGAGCGGCCGAGAAGTGGTCGAGGTGTTTCGTTGTCCGCCGAGTTTTACCTGCTCCACTCCGCGTGGACACTGGCCTGTGGCGGTGACTGCATCATCATCTGCAGCTCCATAGGCTGAGGCCTGATGAGATCGAGTCTCCCCTGCCCGGTTTTTAACCACGAGTGACGAGGCCTGGAGATCTGAACCTTGCACGGCGGGGCGGTGCCTCGATCAATAGCCTCAGGACCCTGATTATGGATTGCATCTTCAGTATTCACGCTGCAGGTAGGTCTAATGGCTAGTAGTGGTCCCCGGGCATCCTTAACAGCGTGCAATACGAGAATCGGGCATGCGCAGAAGGCTGTGTAGCGGTGAAGAGGGAAACCCCAAAGATGTTGCAGGGAAGCCAGCCATTTGACCTCGAACCCGAGCAGGGATCGGTGATGTCATCAGCAAGGTTTTGCCTCAGGTACGACGCGTGCTGTTTCCGTGGTGCCCAACGCTGCAATCCTGGGCCAGATGCACCTAAAGGGCCCATGAAGATGGTCGAGGGGAAT
Organism: Aspergillus sclerotiicarbonarius CBS 121057; assembly: GCA_003184635.1. NCBI lineage: Eukaryota > Fungi > Ascomycota > Eurotiomycetes > Eurotiales > Aspergillaceae > Aspergillus > Aspergillus sclerotiicarbonarius. The sequence continues at coordinate 53,462 of KZ826424.1, forward strand.
CTCAATCTCAATCTCAATCTCGACCAGATCGGATCTAAGCAGCGGGCGCATCTCGATCTCCACAAGGCTGAAAGATCCCCGCTTCCGGATGACAGCATCGCAGCAAGGGCCCTGCTAATTCCTTAACAACCCTATTGTCGATGGATTATGAGCTGACTATGGTTACAATCTTAGATACTACCTTTCCTTGGCGCCCAACTCAGAAGAGTCTGCCTATCCACCCTGCGACCGTGCCATGCCTCCACTGAACTCAGGTCCCTCCCGATGCCTCATGGATGGTTAGCGACCACCAAGCATCATATTGTCTGGATCCACCATTTCTGATTCTGAAGACGCCAGTTCCGCTTATCTCTAGCACTGGTAAAACCAAGCTCTCCGTGAAGTCTCGATCGCTTTCTATGCAGAGGTTCGCGTCAATATGGGGAAATGGTAAATTAAACCTTGCAAGCGAGGCTATACTGGTGATGAGTTTCGCGTCAGAAGTAGGTCTGTTCAGGTTGAAGGCCGGTACTCCCAGCAGACGTTTGTCGATCAGACTCTGGGCTTCCTCAGCAGGACTGATGAGCAAGATTCGACAGAGTATAGGAGCAGATCAATAATTTAACCCATTGAAGGTAAAGTCCATTCACGCCATTTGATGAAGTAATATGAATACAAGTCGCATAAAATACATTGAACATATCCAAGGAATTTCTACACTGCAGCAACACCGCGTACAATGCTAGCTTGTCGAACACCGTCCAGCAAAGGCACAGAGCAGATACACATTGCCAAATATAATCTACAGACCACGCAGGAAGTTGTCCTCCCGGATGGCCTTTCTCCGGGCGTCTCTGGCACTCCGTGTGATTTCGGTGCGTTTCTCGATACTCTCGGCGGCGGCGACAAGCACGTCCTCGGGCACTGCGCTGTCGTTGTTGTACGCAGCCGGGGTGATGTCCGTAGCGTGATGGTGGACTGGGATCTGGGGAGGCAGGTTGGCGGCACGGGCGGCCATCTTCTTCTCGTAGCGCTTGCGCTGCTTCTTGTTCAAAGCTAGGTGAAATGCAGTTAGCGGACCATGGCGCGGTCAACATACGGGGACATGGATTCCATACTGCTCGGATCAACTCCTCCCTTGGCAGTCTTGCTGCCCTTGGAGTCTTCCAACAACGACCACAGCCATTCAGGGTATTCCGAATCCTCCAAGGCCACAACGTCGGGCTTGTTCTTGAAGTAGTTCAGCCCGTTCAGCTTCTGGCCAGCAGGGCAGGAGCTCGGAGGACGTTCCACGACGGGTTTCTTGGGCTTCACAGGGTTGACTTCAACGTGAACACCTTCCGGGGTGCTCAATGGTTGGGACACGCCAGGCGTCGCGGAGGACACGGCCGACGGGATCGTGATATCGCCGCCGACGGACTGTCGGGGGGTGGGCGGAGGGGGTGTGGCCGATACGGAAGGCTTTCCATCACTGTAGTTGCGGAATTGGGTTCGCTGGAAGGGAAGCTGGCGAGCGCGGGACGAGACAGACACAACGGTAGGCTGCTGCGGTATCCGGGACAGGATCCCGGTTCGGCACCGTTGGCAGATCATGGCGGGAATTGTAGTTTATGAAATAGGTATTAGGTGATTAAAAAGTCGACACCCGTGGTCCGATCCAGCCAGTTATCGATTCAATGTGGTGCTGGATATGAGGTGGCCGACGCGGAAGATCTCAAGAAAACTGCGGCGGGAATTTGATGCCAAGCCGGAGATAGTCACGTGATGGAAAGTGTACAGAATCTCCAAACCAGTTTGATCGCATGTATACTGCCTGGATTCCGATTCAGACGACTCTTGGGGGATTGGATAGCTTCACTGAATAGTCCTGAGCGTTGAGATACTTGTAAAGTGCTATGGTTACTGTGTTGCGGGCTTCAGTGATCCTGGAAGAGTAGAGTCATGTGACTTAGTTTGGACATTTCCAGGAAAACAACTGACCGAGTGTTCAACTTGGTGATGTGTTGGAATTGCCTTTTTGGGGAATTATCGCAGCTTCAAGTTACGCATCACGACTATCTAAAACCTTCCGTATCCATGGGCTGGTGGATTCGGTCGCTTCCGCGGAGTGTACCCACATGATGCTTGGAATACCAGTATGCCACACCAGGTAGCTCCCTAACATTCCAGACAATGAAAACTGATCGAGCGTTCAAAACGGAGATTGTTCAGAATTACCATTTTTGGAAATGATATGAGCTTCAATCAGGCCCTTAGATGAACTTTGTGGTTTATCCCACGATGATCTCTCAAAGCACAGTATTCTCTAACTTTCTGGAAACACGCCAGAAAACTGAAGCTGATCGAGAGTTCAAAATGGTGATTGCCCGAACCTTCCCTTTTCGGAAACACAATTAGCTTCATGGTTCCAAGCTTCTCAAGTCACATGATGCTACAAGTCATGTGATTTAGGCCTAAGGAATCAACCATTCAATGTGGGGATGGATCAGAATTACCCTTTTGGGAAATGCCCTCCACTTTAGTATGCCGCTAGCACTCTCAAATCAACGTTTCCAGCTTTCTCGGCTCCCTCTGAGCCTTTCTATATTCCTCGCTCCTCCAAGTGGTTATCCCATTCGTGCAGCGGTAGATGAATGTTTCTTAGCGCTGTCCATGTAAGACAGCAAGAATTCCCTCGGTTCTGGTTGTTTACCAGCCCCTCCATTAACTTGAAAGAAATATACTGGTCAGGACACTGGAAGCCCAATTAGATGGATCTAACCACGAATATCCATCAATATTGAATCTATATTCTGCTGCTTCATCCCCTCCTACTTCCACTGGCCAAGGGCTTATAAAAGTGATGTGCAATTATGCTGTGATCTTCTTTGATGAGCTAGACACTAAGACAGCACGTTCCATGTTGCTCCGTAGTCCAGCTCGGCCTCATGATAGCAATAATCCGTAGGTGATACTCCTTTGCCTTGCAAATAATTCCCCGAGTCGGTGAATAGGCAGAAGGGTTTGCCACCGACTTCACTGATCTTCCAATCGATTCAATGGATATGTAGATTCACATAGCATGTCCTACTTAATTACGTACCCCATTCACAATAGGCATCAGCACATGCAATAACTGCCGGGATAGAGCATAGGCAACAAACCATCCCATTCACACTGCCATCTATCCACCAGCCAAATCAAGAGCCAAGCTCACAAACCCCGCTGCACGGATTGAGTGTGGCATCGGACTATAAAGGGTATCAAGAACACCAGCAAACCCTGCTCTGGACGAACTTACCAGACGGATGCCAATATCGACCTCATCCCCGCTGTTTGCCGTGTGGAGTCGGAAGTAAACCCCGCTGCTCTGCTGGCAACAAGCCCCGCTCACAGCGCACCGCAGTATCAGGTACATCACTGTCGCCTTCGGAAAGCTTGTAAATGCCACTCCCCCAGCACCTAGACTGTTTCTCCAGCTGTGGCGCTGGGTCAATGCCCGTGCTCCAGTCAAACGAAGCACACGACTGGACCAGAAAACAGGCCAAGGCAGGCTGCGCAATCACTTGGAGCCCGGTATACTATTGCTTGTCTGACAGGGAGGGCTTTGCTTTGTCCGTATGATCTCGGGGATTTATTTAGCCTGGCACTCATAAGAACAAGTCGATTCCTGAGCCAGCCTCTGCTGATTCTCTGGACTGGACTACATAAGGCCAAATCCAACCCATGATCTGTTGTAGAGGTGAGACTGCAAACCTGACTAAGCCCCGGACATCTTTGTTGCCTGGCTCCCCACGTTCCCCTCTTCTTTCACATTCAGCTTCAGACCTTCTCCTTATTGCACTTCCTGAATTACGGAGACACTTGCTCTACTTCTTGGGACACTAGCTGACTATCGCGTTCCAGACTGTTACAGGCATAACATGCTAATGGCTAATCTAGATAAGACACTCCATACCTTCTACACATCGACGGGCCTTCTCGAGCCACTCATTCAGATATACAATCCAAACTGCATTATGGATGATCTTGGGTGAATCGACTCTATCATGCAAAATGGGTACTATGAGCCGCCGAAATATCCCAGATGCAACCAAGACATGGATATAGAGGCATCAAACAAAGGAAAACAGGGCCGGATTAGGGGCTGTTTTAAGGAACAACAAGAAACACAAGAAAATATAATCCCACCGAGCGCCAATGATGACCAGAATCAAAACAGAATCGCAACCTAGGAGGATAGGCCGCTGACATTAAGGAAATTACACAGGCTCACGCAAGCATCCTTCAGGGTCTTTTCAGTCTTCCACTCAAGCTCGTTTTGCGATCTCGAGGCCACGGCAACACAAGAACCAACGTCGCCTGCGCGGCGACCGGCCGCCTTGCGGGGGATCGGCTTGGAAGACACTGCCTCCATGGTGTTGACCACCTCCATCACGGAGTGGCCCCGTCCCGTTCCCAGGTTGAAGGTACGGAAGTTCTCGACCAGCTTCCCACTGTTGGCGGTGTTGAGTGCAGCAATATGTCCCCGGGCAAGATCGGTGACATGGATAAAGTCGCGCACGGCGGTCCCGTCTTCAGTGTCCCAGTCCGTGCCAAACATTTGCAGCTCATTGTACTGCCCCGTCATGACCTTGACAACCACAGGGAGAAGGTTCGTGGGCGTCTGCCTGGGGTCCTCTCCCAAGAGACCAGACTCGTCGCATCCAACAGGGTTGAAATACCGTAGAGCTACAATGGTCCACTCCGGGTCCGAAGCCGCCAGGTCCGCTAATATCGCTTCACAGATCCACTTGGTGCGCCCATACGGGTTGGTGATACCTGTGCAGCCAGGCTTGACGGCCGTCTCCTGGCCGTTGTCGTCCTTGAAGGTTTCGTCCTTGTGGACACAGAGCTCTTCCTTCAAGGGGAGACCAGAAGTGGCCAAGGTTCCGTACACCGTGGCGGACGAGGAGAAGATGAATGTTTTGATGCCAAACTCTCCCAGAGTCGTGGCAAAGTCGATGAGACCACTGACGTTGTTTGCGTAGTATTTCAAGGGGTTCTTGATACTCTCTTCCACGGCCTTATAAGCCGCGAAATGGATGACACCGCCGATCTTGGACTTGGGGGTTCCCCACCGGGATTGGATCTGATACTGCTCCAGAAGGTGTCGGAGAGCCACCGTATCCCGGTAGTCATGGGCATGCAGCTGCAACGAGGGCATGCGGGTTCCTTGCTGCTCATGATGCTTGGCCGCCAGTTGGTTGATGCGGTCAAAGACGGTCTGAAAGGAGTTGCTAAGGTTGTCGATCACAATTACATTATAATTGGCCTTGAGTAGCTCCAATGTTGTGTGACTGCCGATGAACCCGAGGCCCCCTGTAACGAGAATGTACTGATCGAGGGGCAAGTTGCGCAGCAACTCTTCCAGATTGCCATCAAACAGCACGGAGGATTGCGTGGCCGGCGTGTCCACGCAACCGGGGGAACAAGGCTCCACAGGAGTGCTTGCATCGGACTGACGAGGGCTCTCCATTATTGGTAATGTCGAGGATGAGGCCGGAGGATGGCAAAGCGGACGAGGAAACGCTTGATCAAACAAGAAAGCGACAGGAGTGTGACTCAAAGACGGGATACCAAAGAAAAGGCGTCCACAAATCTTATATTTCCTCCAAACGAGCGACAGGCTTTTCCCACTTGCTCGCCGATGTAACCGCTGTCTCTTGTCCAGCTGGGTCAGGCGAAGATATCGTGATCCGTGACTTGCCTATTTACAACGAATCAAACCCGGAAGAAAGCGAATGGACGCAAGGAAAAGCAAAATGGGCAACGAAAAAGAAATATATAGAAGGCTGGCCCGGAAAGAAAAGAAAAAAAGGATATCTGGAACAACGCGAATAAAAAAAAAAAAAAAAAGGAAAGATACGAGTGAGGAGGAGCAAAAGCAAATATAAAGAGCGTCAATGTTGTCAGCGGTTCTACTTCGGTATGGAAACGGGCCTAGAAGGCTCACTGGGTCTTTTGCGACTAGATTTGCCTCCGTTGGGGGCAGGCATCGAAAGAACTCTGGTCGGCCTCCACTGGAGCTGCAGGATGTGCCATTGGGGACGAGCAGGCGCTCGACCAGGGAAAAGGGAATTGTTCACCCAGCTAATCCGAGACCTGATGCATGGTCGAAACCCTGCCCCGCTCTATTTTGGGCGTGCCGCATTCATCTTTTTATTTTATTTTATTTATTTTATTTTTCTTTCACATCCATTCACTTGGTTCCCTACGGAGTACTAGAATTGAATCGGCTGGATCAGACCCGGCATGTCTGGAAGACTGATGACTACTTAATTGTTAGTCCTCCAGCCCGGCTCTGGCCCAATTCCGCTATGGCCAGAGAGCCCACTTGTTAGCTCGTTTCGTCCCCCGATTTTGGCGCGCACGGTTTCAATTGCTTTCCTTAGCCTTGAACTTAGCAGAATGGGGCAAGAAAAACACGTGAGAGACCGGCGTTGCCTGCAAAGCCGGCGCTCGCGACTCATTCTGGCGGTCCTTGTTTTTATTGCTCTTCTCGCAATCGTCATACCGCCAGCCGTGGTGTTGACCCTACACAAGAAATTCACCATGGGTCCGAAGGCTTCGGTTTTTGTCCCGCTCTATGTCTACCCTTCTCCGGGAGCCTGGGATCCGTTGGAAAAAGTGTAGGTCATTCCTGTCCCAGATCTCAACACACCCTGACCCCCATGCTGCCCCCCCTCCCCCAACCACATTGTACTCCCAGTCCATGCCACGCTATCTGTCAGCCACCGGGAGTTCCGTGGCATGATACCAATAATCCCCGAGGTATGAGAACGCAGCTGAACGTTACAGGATCTCTAACCATCGGAATGTTAACTTCACGGTGGTGATTAATCCCGGTAGTGGACCAGGGCCCAACGCCTTGCCCGATGCCAACTACACACGAGAAGTACCCAAGCTGGCGGCTTATGATAATGTTCGACTCCTGGGGTATGTTGCTACGACGTACGCCCAGCGCAACATCTCGTTGGTGCGGCGGGACATCGAGACGTATGCAGCGTGGCCGACCAACAGTTCGAACCCCAACCTAGCGGTTCGGGGCATATTTTTCGACGAAACCCCCCAGCAATACGACAATAGTACCTTGGCATATCTGGAGGAGTTGACGACGGTGGTGAAGTCGACCCCAGGCCTAGGTCCGGACCATTTTGTACGTATTTTCATTACGGGGTAACGCCGGTAATTTACGATTACCAATTTTCGGCTGTTGCCCCATTCTTCCCCCCCCCTCCCTTCGATGGATGCACTGGATGCACTGGTCTTTTCTTTTCTTTTTTTGGCTCTCCCCCTGCCGATAATTTCATCATGAGCCGTCGTTTGGATCGCCCGGATAGATCTTCAGATGGATGTTTGCAATTGGCCAGGCTGCTAACGAGATTCAGGTTGTCCACAACCCCGGCGCGATTCCTGACGCCCGCTACTTGCCGACGGCTGATTCGACGGTGGTGTTCGAGGCGACCTACGACACGTTCCTAGAACGAGACGGGGCTAAGCTGTTTGAGGAGATCCCGAACAGTACTCGCAGTCAGCTGTGTGCAGTGGTCCACTCGGTGCCGACCAGCGTGGAGGGCACCCATTTTCGCGACCTGGTGAAGCAGGTGCGGCGGGTGGCGGATGAGATCTTCATCACTCACCTGGACACGGATTACTATGCCAGCTTTGGGGGACAATGGGAGGCGTTTGTGGATTTGATGGCTCGATCGTGAGCTCGGTATATATTATGACGTATGAACAGCGTTGATCCGGTTGTACAGAGTTGGCTGGGAGGTTTGGGCCACACCAATGATGAAGTTAGTGGTTAGTTCAGGCAGAAAAAGACCAGCCCTACTACCTGCTAGCATCCTTCCAAGTCGGATACATCCATCCTCTATTCAGCCATGGTACATCCTCATACGCTAAACAGAACTATCCGTAGTGGGGCCCCCCACCGCTGTAAATTTTCTCCCTTGGCCCCTCCCGACCACCGATCCGATAAAGCCAGCCCACCACGGGACTCCACCGAGTCCATAGACGAGTCCAGAAAAACTGAAAATGGGCCAAGTCCACTTTTTTTTACTAGGATACTGGTCAAACAAGGGAACCATGGAGCTGGATGATCGTGTAGATGGATTTATTTTTGTGCTGGGAGAAGTGAGGAAGTGAAGCGAAGGAAGGGAAGGGGAATAGGGGGTTGGGAGGTAGGGAGAATGTACACTGTACACTGTATGCTGTAGGTACAGTGCATAAAGGATGTAAGGTATGCCTTGGCTGCGATGAAGTTAGGTTAGGTTAGGTTATGTGTTTAGGATGGTATCTTCTCTCCTCTCCTACATAGATTACAATCTGATCTATAATGTAACAAGTACGGAGTAGAATCACGCCATGTTCGTATCCAGCACCAGTTACCTAGTTCCGAGTACGAGGAGTCATGAGGTAAGAGTCCACCTAGCTATTCGATCAAATCTGACAAAGAATCGGAAACACCCACTACTGCATGTCTTGGATTTCATCTTAGGTATCACTTTCACTTCCATGATTTCCTTAGGCACCAAGGATGGATGGATGTACTTTTCATGCATACATGGGGCATAGGTATGTGGCATGGCATGGCATGGGCCCTGGGTTTTGTTTTTCCGAGACCTGCAGACATCATACAGCTACGTGCATGCATGTCGGTAGTTCGGGTTCCGTTTCCCTTCCCTGTCTGGGTGATTCGATTCCATCCTATCTTATTTTGTCCGTGGTTGTGTTGTGTGGTTTGGGATTTGTCTGGGCGTGGTGGTCAGGTTGTTATGATGATGCTTTGACTGGAATGATGATGGTAACGGGGTGTATGTTCGGAGTACTCCGTTATCATCTACCTCTGTTGGGTGGGTGGATGGGTGTTGGATGTGCCACAACATATCTACCCCGTATCCATATATACCCTGCATAATGTGGCTGCTGTCGGCTGGGGGAAATGTTCCGGTTTGGATGGACCCTGGTTAGACATACAGCTTATTGCTTACTGCTTACTTACATCTTTCTGTACATACATACATACATACATACATGGATTGTAGTAACGATATGGATATCGTCATGATCATGATCTGATCATACGGTTGAGAAGGGTAAGCAGAGTTGCCACCACCAAGTTTCAATCCCAAAGTAACTCTACCCCAATGAATGACTCAAGTTGCATCCGGAGTTAAGTTAATCAAGTAAAGTTACCTACCTTCCCAACCGCACGCGGGGTAATGTTGCATGTCTGTACTTCGTAACTTGTCCCGTGATATATGACTACTACCACCGGGCAAGTAAAGATACATATATAATTGGTAGGATTTGGAACCCGACCCGTGGAAATCACCAACGTAACCATAATCAGATACTTTTTGATTAATCAGTAAGGCTAGCTGATGCTGCTGCTGATGAGTTAAGATTGATGATCATCTGTCAGATGAATTTTATTTCGCCGTCGATCGGATTTGAGTTTGTCTTAGTCAACATCATACCACCACCTACACATAGTTATCTGGGATTGGGTTTAGATTCCTACTACATAGTATGTGGGTGAGCATAATCCGGGGTACTTGACAGATGACTATCGGGTGTAGATTCTACAAGGGGAAATTCCATACCTCCGGAGTACTCCGGATGGATCTGTTGGGACGTGGGTGTGGGTGGTATGAGCACTGCATTTGCGCGACCGACCGTGTAGATAGTCATGTCACCGGTTCATGATGTGCGGAGTAAATATTAATATATACCAGACTTGATCCCACACTACCTCCATTCTCTAGGTATGTATGGAGTTGGTTGAAATGAGATTAAGGATCATACTTGGTTGTTTGAGATGTGAGCTTAGTATACTATCCTAGTTAGCATCTGCTAAATATATACCCGGCACAAACCATTAATTTACCCCAAACACGACCATTGCACCGACGTAGTCAACTGTCATAAATAGAATAAGCATACTACTAGTATCCTTACTATCATCAAATCTCAGCTAGTAGCGACCGACCTGCTACACTCTCGGTATCATCATGACCCAACCACCACATTTTCTCCTAGGTAGGTAACTAGGTAGGTATGTATGGTATGCAACCAGCCGTCTCACTAGCCCAGCCCAGACCAACCCAGAACATACTTACTTACATCCATCTGTCCGGCATCCAGCACCGCCAAGCCAATCAGCAAGGTCGATATTGAAATCAGCCCTCGCTTCCATCAATCTCTTCTCTTCGCCTCCCTCTCACTCAGAAATCATTCTACGTAATGCTCATAGTATAATTTTCTTTGTTTCCTACCTAGTACCTACGTAACTCAATTCCAAGAAACTAGGCAAGCAAGCAAGTAAGTACGTAGGATCCAAACCTAACCTAAACTAAATCCCCCCCTTAGTGCCGTCAAAAACATGGAAGGTTAAGCCACTTACGGACACCTACTTACCTACGGGCAGTGGACGCAGTTAGTAAGTAGCCAGCCCCACCCCGCCCAGTCCAACCACTGACCTGGCCTGACCTGAGTGGCGGTAGTCGTTCCTGAGAACAACCAACCTAAGTACCGCCGCCCCACCGCCTCCGGCGATCTTTGGCCCGAACGGGACCAATTCCGGCACCCCCCCAACCCTGGTTGGTGGTCACGGTGATGGTTCGGTTCAGGAACAGGAATTGAAAATCAGGCACCACACCACCACCACCACCACCGAGGACGGAAAAAGCAATGCCGTCCTGTCCGTCCGTTCTCCTCCCTCCGAGAAGCGGTCGGAGGGAATGGATGGAATCTGCTGGGCGAAAGTTTATCTGTTGAAAGATCAAGGTTTTTTTTTTTTTTTTTTTTTTTTTTTCGGTAGGTAGGTATTTCTCCTGAGTTTTGTGCTGTCATACACACACATACGTAGATGATGGGTGGGATTGGGATTGGGATTGGTTTTTTTCTCGGAAGTAAAAAAAGAAGTTATGTTGTGGTTGGGTTCGGGTATCTTCTTCCTTGGAAGGGAATGAATGAATATACGGATACAGTAAGTAAGGTAGGTAGGTAGGTAGGTAGCTACATGTAGCAAGGAAAAACAAGAACAAGAACAAGGAAACTTTGTGTAACGCATCGCATGCGACCGTTGGGAGGGAAGGGCAAGCAATGTGACCTACGTCGAAGGCGTCGTGGTGTAGTATGTAGTAATCAATTTGTTCTTGTTTTTGTTTGCGTTGGATTGGATACGAGTCATCTTGTGAGATTGAGGTTAATTACGTAGTTAGAGTTAGGATAGTAGTATACCTAGTATGTAGAGAACAAAGAGTAGAGGAGACGGAGGGGTAAGTAGTATGGATAGAGTTCGACTGACGACATGAGTTCACTCAGTGACTAGCAAAGAGTTGAAAATTACCATACCGTAATATACATCCAAGTATCGTTGGCCCGGATGTACGGTACAGCATACGGCACTACAACTGCCGTACCTAGATACCTAGTGCTTGCTTGCTTGCTGGTGGTGGTAGTGGTGGACCACACACACAGATCCAAGCGAGCGCTAATATCTATCTAGCGCAACAAAATTAATAATCTAATCGGGAATTAGATATCATCTATCCATCTAGTATTCTACCCGAGATCGGTTGGGGCTGGATGGCTCCTACCACGATAATAGTATCTCCATTCTCGATTCTTGATTCTCGAGCCTAATGTGTCCACTGGTTGGCTCGACCATACCCATCCATACCCATCTCTATCCATACCATCCAGGAACCGACGTCTAAGTTTCTGCATCTCGGCGTAAACACGGAGTATCATAAAATAGGGGCTGCATCTGTCAAAGGAAAATCCCGCGCCAGTGGTACTATAGTGGAGGAGGAGTATATCCGTGCACGTTGTTGTAATTAGTCATAAGTTTGGTTAGGCTCGGTGGTCTGCCCTGGGTGAGACATCGGGCCGGCCAGTGATCTATCTACTTTTAGGTGTGATCTGCTGTTCTGGTGGCGCCGTGGTTTGGCCGTGAGACAGGAGATATACCCGGCCGGGATGGCGAGGTTGGGGTCTGGTCGGTTGGGTAGGGTAGGGTAGGTTGGTGTGCTATTGGGTGGATGGTCTTGCTGGGTTGGGATGGTGTTTCCGATAGATGGGATGGGTTATTGGGCTAGATGCTGGAGGTTAGAGTTGATGACATGGTTATGTTGCAGTGGTGTGATCATGACGTGCTGTTGAGTGGGAACAAAGAAAGCAAAGTATGTAGGAAGTAAAGAATATGACAGCGGCGGTTGCATAAGTGCTATGTAGATTAACGCTATTACATCATGGTAGCTACAATACAGTCAATAACTCCCTGCGCCCTTGCTTGCTAGATCATTCACCATCTCCATGTCCTTATTGCCATGCCTGGCACATCTCAATTCACACCCAGCTCAGCATGTCTCAATCCAGTTGTCCAGGTCCATGTTCTTAATCACCGTCGAAAAGTTCCCAGACCCGGTAAATGTACACGCACTGTCCTTCTGGCTCGAGCTCACGGACAGATTGTTGTTGGTGTCGTCGCCCTTGGGGTACTCGATGTGGAAGACCGGCTTGTTCTTCTGCGTAAACGCGGCGTAGGTATCGCACTCTTCATACTCTGCGCACTGCTCGTTGACACTCCACTGCATATTGTTGATGACTGATGGGATGATCGCCCCCGCGTTCTTCAAGCCAATGGACATGTTGCGCGCGTGAGCCTCGTTGGCCATCCAGTTCATGTAGTCGATCGAGTCCGCCTGGGTCAGTCCCAAGCCGTTGGAGTTGTCGTATCCGTCGACATTGTCCGGGTCGATGCCATCACAGCTCTTATTCTTCGCCAGCTCCAGACGTTCCAGCATGATGCTGCGGACACTGGGAGAGCTGATGTTGATCCATTTCTCGCCGGGCCAGCCATCTAGGGCTTTGCCCAGATCGGCCTTCTTGAACTCGTCCTTGTCCGGACGCCAGTTCTCGTAGCTGCCCGCCGAGAAGTAGCAGATGACCTTGCGGCCGGCCTTCTGCAAGGTGGTGATGGTGGACCGGTTGTTGTCGAAGAGATCAATGTCGTAGACCTCCACATCGACTGAGGTGTCGTTGAGGGGATATAGCAACTCGATCTGCCAGGTGGTTCCGGCAGTGGGATTCCACTTGGCCGACGTGTAGTTGCCCGAGGAGGTCGGAGGAGTTGTCTCTCCTCCACCCTCTTCCTCTCCTCCTCCTCCTCCCAAACCTACTCCTAGTCCCACTCCCAAGCCGATTCCAAGAGCGATAATAATGGCCAGAATCCCCCCAAGCATGATGAGCTTCTTCTTCATGGTCCATGCCCTCCATCCCCGCGGGGTGGGGCCCTTGAGGGCCGTCTCTTCGACGGGCTCCATGCGTAGAACGAACTTTTTTCACAAGGTGGTGAGTACGGAAAGAAGTCGGAAGACGATATCGTGTGTGCGAGGCAGAAAGATCCGGGGCTACGGGGAATAAAAGGTGGAGTGCAGATGGCCCGAGACAGACAGAGACAGACAAAGACCGCAGTGAAGGCGTCTAGACCGTGGTGGCTGTAAATGGGGTTGCCTGATGAAGTTCAGAAAGCTTCACCTGTCACACGGCTCCGTTTCATATTGCAGAGTCCAAAGACAGCAAATTGCCAAATGAGCAGCCGAGGCGGAGGCGTGGAATTGGGATGGTGATGATAGGCGTGGTGGTGAGTTGGACCCTGAGGGAGGCCGGCTGGACCCTGCAAATCCTCCGCCACTTTCCGTGCAACCTTGCCCTAATGGCTGATTCCTGAGGACAAAGAAAACTCGGGAGCCTAACCGGCCAAGAACCAAATACCAAGACTGTTATGTGCAAGGCAAATCTGGTTCCGCCGAGTGCCGCCTCTCCCAGCAGTATGGACGACGGACGACAAACGATGGTGTGATGAAGCGATCGATTCAAGCTTGTCCACAAAATGGGGTCCCAGAGATTGAGATTTCTTCAGGACCGCCCACGGTTCCGATCAAAGCCACCTCCACAGGCAACCACGGAACCTCGCCTCGAGGGAGAACAGCTGAAACAAACCCGCACAGTGCACAGGCTGTCCACGGAGCTGACTTGGCGTTGACACTGAGATGTACGGAGTATAGCCTGGTGTTACTATTCTTGCGCTGCGCTTTGAGGGCCCCGGGTCGAACGACTCCTCCGTAAATAGGCGATGGTTAGGCGACACTGAGGCAAGATCGCCTCTAACCGAGATTTCTCAACTTGGCGGATAGAGTTTGTCCTAAACGCCCGTCTTTTGCCGTGCAGAAACTTTCCCTAGAGGGGCAGCCAACTGCCTCCTTTTTGCTTCTCGGCCTTATTTGGTGCGTTGGCTGTTTGTCCTCCCATCGGGCCGGAACCTTGCCAATCATCCATCCAGCATTCCAGATTCCAGATTCCAGATTCCAGCTTCCAGCCATCGAACGGACACTAACCGTAACTCCCGAGATCCTGCCCGGAACCACCTCGTACCGTCATCGGGCGTATGGTAACTTACCCGGGTGTGTAAATCCACCCTGCGCATTCAGAGTATCCCGTGTCGTAATTTGCGATACTGGCTTGGCAACAAGGTCCATTTGCCGGCTCGCTTACCATCGTCAAACATTAGTGAGTTCTGATTCTTCGGGTTCTTTCAGTTCTCAGCATCGCTCGTCCCTTGGCATAGAGCCGCAAGTCCGACGCCGCCAAGGCCAAGGGCCTGGACTGGGGACCAGGATACCTCGGATGCCAGAGACATCGACCTGGCGGGCTCGGCCGACAAGGATGGCCCATCTCCAGTCCACCACGTTGTTGTCAGGGCGGGGATTCCCTGCATCGGTGCATCCCGACTGGATATCCTCCTAACCTATCGTCCTCGGGCCTCCTCCGTTCTGATATGGATCTCATGACCCATGGAGTCAATATTGACCCTCTCCGACGGTCCAATTCGCCTCAGTTCCTCACCGGGATATCCAAATTCACGCATCAGCCCATCCAGTCCCACCTCGCCAACACATCGTCCCTGGACCCCTGGCAGCCCGGAGCCCGTCAAAGCTTGATGTGCAGGTCTGTGTGACGGTTGCCACGGTGAGCGTCACCGCAGGCAGAGGGACGGCCCTCGTTCGGGTAATTTCCACCGATGAGTGTCGCTATTCCCGTGGCGGGTTTGATATTGGACTGAGAGTGTCTGCCGTCGTGTTGGTAATGCGGTGGTCGAATACGAGTGGAGGGAGGACAGGACCCCTGTCGGGGGGCTATGCTTGCATGTTGTGTTCTTGTTTTGGTGGTACGGGATATGTGGTGTAGAGAAGGGATAGGGAATACGAGCCTAATGCATACCGAATCATATATCTCTCTCTTGTGTAGTTACTACCGCATACATGCGACAGCTAGCTGCCTGACCTGACTGATCTGATCCTCCACTGTGTAACAACTTGTCTTCATTGTGTAATGAAGGGCCGGAGTTAGGAATTTCTTCTGACCTTGACATTCCGTACCACTGTAGTTACCTACGGAGAAGTGAGTGTAGATTCGGATAATATTATGATAGAGTTGGATATACATTCCGCTGAATATACCCTCCCCCTCCTTCCTCTCTCCTCTTTACTCATTTCCACAATACATAATAGTAGACAGTAAAGAGAGGTATAAGCGAGGTATGTCTCAGATCCAACACTACTATTACTGCTACCTATCAAATAGGACTAATCTCCACCAAACACAACCACTAAACACTAAAAAGCGCCCAGGAACAAAGGACGGAATTCCACCACCACCCGATTAAGTTCTCCGATCTGAATCACCTGCTTAGCTAGGTACTAGCTTCTGGGCGAATTTCTGTCCCGTTAGGATCGGACCTATCGGGGGTTTAATAACCAATCATGTATTCATTGGATTGTTCTGGATGGATCTGGTGGAGGGATTCCGTCTTAGTTACTTACTTACATAGGACAAGGGCTATGTATATTACGTATATATTCCCAACAAACACTAAACAGATCTATACATAGTATATATATTTAGATATAGATATTTATTGCCAATTTACCCACCCATCTATATCCCTAGTATCCTATCCTATCCGTATCCGCATCCGAACCAGAACCAGAACAACCAAGAAAAATTCAATAATAGGAAGCTTTCGCCACATTCATGGCGTAAGTGGCGTGAACAGTACATACATACATACATACATACATACATACTATGTTAGTAGGAATCGGTATGTTCCCGGCCGTGTCCATCCAGTGTGGATAATAAACTAGACAAGGATTAGGATCATTCATCTTCGCTTCCATGTTTTTGGCAGTTATAAATATACTTTTTTTTTCTTGGCGGGTATGCTGGGCACAGGGATGGCTGAGGATGAGGGGGGTGTGATTGGATGGGTTTCAGGGGAGGGATTCGTAAGGACGTACTTTTGTTGGGTTGTTTGGATTGGATTGTAGGGAGAGAGAGGAGGGACGGGAGGGTGTAGTACTGTGTAGGTTTTCCTTGATTTGGTTGTGGTTGCGGTGGTGGTGGTGGATAGGGTTTGGTTGGATTGTAGGGAGGAAGGTTAATTTTGTTTGACTTTCTTTCTTTCTTTCTTTGTTTGTTTGGGGCTTTAATAGGGTGTTTGATTGGGATGTGGGATATTATTAAGAATGTCGTCCCTGTTTTTTTATATCTAACTCAACACATGTTACTACTATTAGTAGATAGGGGATTATAGATAGGAGGATTATAAATACTCCTTATGTATTCAGATAAATCTAGCCACAAAATATTATCCCTAGCTATACCCTCATCATCCGACCAGCTAGAATACTTCTTCAACAATGATATGATTCCATCCAAGTTAAAATAACCGAACATGCATCCGCTTTTCCCAGAACAAAAAACATAACATAACAAACAATAATAACGTAATTACAGGTATCCGAGTCTAACTATGCAGGATATGTCGCTACAACGCAATCGGCGTCGACAGGGTAAAGCTGACCGGCGAACCCGACAACTGCACCCAGACGGTCAGGGGATCGTTGCCGATCTGCTCGGTGGGGAAGCCCTGGGTGCTGGTGGGGGCCACCGGGAACGTCACGGGGATGGGGACGCTGCACGTGTTGCCCGTGGCCGAGACGGTGACTCCCGTGATCTGGTGGTTGGAGATGGTGTGGCGCAGCGAGTATTTGCAAGCGTCGCGAGTGTACCGGGCTAGGAAGGAGTCGGACATCTGGGACCGAGGTTAGAAGGGGGATGGAATGTGGGATGGAATGACATACGTCTTGGTGCTTGATGGTGACCAATGGCCAGTCGACCAAGCGCACAAACTCCTGCACTTGGGTTTCCACCCACGCTTGCATGATGGAGTACTGGCCGGAGACGCCGTTGATGGTGATGGGGGAGGTGTCGGCGTTGCGCAGGTTGGCCTGGTGGAACATGTAGGGGTCGTGGTGCAGGCCCAGCAGGTGCCGCATCACCTCGGCCTTTTCCGTGGCCAGCAGAGTGTCAAAGTCGCCGCTGGCTCCGGACGTGTCGATCCATTCCTGCACCGTGCAGTCCGGGGTGTCGCAGTTGTAGTAGATGCGGGTGGCGAAGCGGGGGTTGACCTGCATGCCGTCGAAGCCGTCGGTGACGTTGTTGGTCCAGTAGGGCCACATGTCGTTCTGCTGGTTGAGCAGGGCCGAGCGCGTGTTGTCGCCCACGCAGTTGGTGATGCCGTTCTCCCACCACGCCCGGAGCGCGTCGCCGTTGTGCAGCCCCGTGATGGCCGGGGGGATGATGCCGTTGGAGGTAAAGTACTTGGCCGACGAGAGCTCCACCTGCTTCAGCCAGGCCTGGTTGAAGGAGATCTCCTTGAAGACGTCGGCGTAGGTGGCGTTGTCCTGCTCCTCGTGGGTGAAGGTGTGCGAAATGTGCCCGAACTTGTCGCGGTTGGCCGGCGTCGTCCACCACACGCGGAGCGCGTCCAGCTCGGTGCAGGCCACGGTCCAGTTGTACGTGGTCGGGCTGGCGGGCCACAGGTTGGTGCCGGTGCCCAGAGGCTTCTTCCACTCGAGCGGCGTGTCGGCGGGCGAGTTGTACTCGATGCCGCCGCCGTTGCATTCAGTGTAGCCCGAGTCCGTGGACGCGGCCGACTCGATGTTGCCGTTGCCGTTGTGGCCGACCTCGACAAAGTAGCTGCTGCCCGTGTTCATCTTGGCGTTGATCGTCGGCAGCCAGCTGGCGATGCCCTCCAGATCCGTGGGCGTGATGCGGAAGGTGGTGTTGGTGGGCTTGTAGATGTCCGTCTCGAGGAACATGTCGTCGATCTGCGTGTTGAGGTTGACCCGGCGATATCCGGCATACAGACCACGGGTCAGCCAGGTGATCCACGCGTGCTGCAGGTAGGTCGAGGTGGCACTCCACACGGTGTCGAACGAGATGAAAAAGGCCATTTGCTCGCGGCCACTGAAGTTGTTGATGACGGCCGCGGTGGTCGCACTGCCCGTGCCATTGGCGGCAAACTGAGCAATTTGCTTGGTGGTGGTGGTGTTGGCGATGGTGGCTGGATAGTGCCAGAGGCCCGAGGTGCTGACCCCCGCCCCCGTGCGCAGTCCAGACGTGGAAAAGTCGCTGATATCGGTAAAGGACATCAATTGCTCCACGCCCGTCGCACAGCATCCGTCGCCGGCGGCGCTCGCGCCGTAGTTCGGCCCCGGATAGACGTCGTACTGCACCATTCGGACCCCGTAGGCCAGCTGATAGGCCCACAGCTGGTTCCACTGGTCCGTGGTCAGGGCACTCTGGTACGAGTCGTTGCCATAGTTGTAGCTAACTTCGCTGGCCACGACAATTCCGCCAAAGTTGCCTCCGTCGCTGCCGTTCAGGGCAGGCAGGCTGGCGCCCGTCTGGGGCACAACCAAGGTGGTGAAGGGAATCCCATAGGCATTGAGACCCGACGTGGCCACACTCGCCGAGGCCGAATCGCGCGCAATAACGAGGATGTTGGCCGCAATGGACCCGGCCATGACGGGCGTGGCCGAGGGGGCCACGGACACCGCCAGGCTCGAAGTGAGAGACATGGTGTCAAGTGCGTTGGTAGACACACTGGACGAGGGCTGAACGAACGTGCTAGTAGAGCCCACGGAAGTAACCAAAGTAGACGGGGCAGTACTAGAAGAAGAGAAGGAGGAGGAGGAGGAAGTCGTGGTCAACGAGTGGACAGCTAAAGTAGTACCAGGAACGGGTGTTCCGGTGGCTTCAGCAGAGGAAGTGGACGAGGAAGACGCAGAAGAGATCGTCGGGTTCTGAGACCACACCCCAGGGGGAGTGTTGCAGGTTATAAAGCCCAAGAAACAGCTCACACTGAGGGCCAGAGAGCTCATTGCAATGCCGTCGGCTCAGGAACTGAGCACTTGCGGGAAAAAAAGAAAAGAAGGACAAGCAAGCGAGGACGAATGATAACGAATGACTGGGGACCTGCGTTGGACCCCTGGAAAACGCCGCCAGTTGTGGATAGAAGCCGGGATGGTCTGTCATATGCGCATGCAATCACATTATGTATGTCTATTTATCCTGGCCGGTGTGGCTCAGGGGATTTGCCAACCAACCCATCGTTCCCACTGGCGACGTCGGGCCCGAGGTTCCACGATGCGGCCAGTTTTGCGGATTCCATATCCTCAACTGGGTACGTGCAGACCCGCTCGCAGATTGGAATCTTGGATGGGCGAGATCATGAAAACGATGCCCGGTGGGTGTCAAGATTGTGACTAGTCCTCATTCCTGGGCCCTGGTGGAAATTGGTCCCCATCGCCCGAGTCCTGCTT
Source organism: Aspergillus sclerotiicarbonarius CBS 121057 (assembly GCA_003184635.1). NCBI lineage: Eukaryota > Fungi > Ascomycota > Eurotiomycetes > Eurotiales > Aspergillaceae > Aspergillus > Aspergillus sclerotiicarbonarius. The sequence continues at coordinate 73,204 of KZ826424.1, forward strand.
CATTGGTTTAGTTAGCCCATTAGCACCGATCTTCCCCATCGTTTGGAGACCGGGAAAAAAGTTAAACAAGCTAGTCATGGAGGAGGCACAAACATAGTAGCTTGGCCACACTTTTGTGGCACGGAGCTCCAAGCCGGATAGGAGAGACAGGGCCGAGAGACAAGGCCCGAATCCAACCAAGGGTCGCCAACGGCCGTGTGGTCTGACTTGGGGTCCAAATTTAGTGACTTCTCAGGGCTTCACGACTCAGGCACGCTAGAACGATCGAAGCCGAGGGATCGACTCCAAACGAGTGCCGATGTGGGGGAATAATAATGACTGAAGAAGTAGGGCCCGTCAAGATCACGACCCGATTGCGGTCGTTACACGAGGTGGTAATACAACCGCCTGACCATGTCACCGCGGTGGTTTTTTGTAAAACGGCCACGGGCGGAATACCGTATGGTTTGGATACACAACGACGGCTGGTATCCGTACCCATACGACGCTTGCCCGTTTTGGGGAGCTGCATGGTTCGTTCGTTCCTTCGGGTCCCCACCGCCGCCGCCGTCTTTTTTTTTTTTTTTTTTTCCTTCTCACTCTTTCGATTCATCGACTCAGTCGCCGCTGCAATCAATCCACTTGGGCCAAAGTAAGGAGCAGCAAGCAGAAAAACAAAAGTCGGGGCCAATGAGAGAGTCCGAGGCACGGCGGGTGGGCAGCACAATGACCATGCATCGAATACCGCCGTCACCAGCACCGCTGTATTCCCTCCACCCTGGCTAGGCACTGCTGCCATGGATGGAACCGTCCCATTCCCCAGTCTTCTGATTTGGTCATGGTTCCGACTCCTGGCGTGAGCAGGTGAAAACTCAATGGAAGTTTCATTCACCAGAACTCAATGGCCATTGCCACCGTCATGGCCTACTGCCTGATGCCTTGTGCCTTACTAGACTACACACTACACACTACACACCGTACACAATCACACACACACTCTGTACAGCAACAGCGTCCACCGTAAATCCCTGTGCTCATGGTCAAACAGTCCTAAACATTAGCGCCAGGCTAGCTGCAAGCTGAGACGTTGCTATTTTTGTCAGCTCGAGGCCGGGGCGACTGCGCTGGCCGCCACCGGCCATTCCAGTGCATCCAACCTGTGGTTCCGATCTAATGCGACCCAAACAATTCAAGAAAAATCGGCGGAAAAAGAAAGGGAGACAGGACCTTAACTGACATCTTGCAGCGGCTGACCTAAGGCGCGCCCTCCTTTCACGCAATCGGAGAGGCGCAAGTACAGAGGCTGGCAGTTGGCGGCTCCATCATTCCTCCTGCTTCCATCCCAACCCGTTGTATATCTTAACTTTCTTCCTTTCTTTTTCCGCCGGTCGCCCTTGGTTTCCTCCACCTTTTTCTCTCGTTGATACCCCAACTGCTATCCTTCGCTACGTTTGCTTCCTGGTCTGACCCCAAATTCCCCCGAGCATGGCCTAGGAACCCCTTCGTTCTCCCGATGAGCACGTCGAGCATCTAATAGTAATCTCTGTTTGCTCTCCTACATGTCCTTCGCTTCCGCCTTGTGTTTTTTTTTTTTTAAACTTTAATCTTTAATCGGGATGGCGAAAATCCTCGACGTCTCACCCGTCGGGTGGAGGTATATGAGAGAGTACTGGTGGCAGTTTGTATGTGACTCTGTGCCCGGCACCTTGCTATGTCTTGTGTTAACTTGTCCTAGGTTTTGATTGCCATCTTGCTGGCAAGTTTGGTCTGCGGATGCTCCTATATCGCCTACTCGGGCACGCGAAGAGCGATCCGATGGTATAAGGTGAGATCTCTCGGTTCTCCCAACTCTGGTTGAAATTCTTGGCTGATTTTCGGTCCAGTCGAGACCCCGTGTGGAGACCATTCCTGTCAGTGTCCTTCAACGCCTGGACAAGCTGGCAACCCAACAGCTGGCCTTGGCAACCCATCGCACGAAACAAAAACCATCGTCGGTGGGCGTTTACCTAGGCACGCTTAGTACCCCCTCGAATGCCATCCACCGTCGGCTTCTCGACAGCTATGACCTCCTGATCGTGGATCCTTCCAAGTCGGGCGTGGTCCAGGCCATCTCGCATGCCGACGGGAAACAGTTCATGGGCCGAGTTGATCTCGCCCTTGTCCCCTCCCAAGACTCAGCTCTGGCAGCTATTGAAAAGATCGACAGCTTTTTGGCCGAGAGCTTCCACGGCGCCGCATTCTGCGGGATCTTGCTTGCGAACTGGGAGGACAAGCTCACGCCAACCGTTCTGGTGAAGCTGGCCGAGGCCATTCATGGACTGGGTCTCGCCGTGTATCTGGAGACTGCACCCCCCACGTTTCTCGAGGATGGCCGAGTATTGCAGACCCCGGCCATCTCGGGGCTCGTCATCCGAAATGCTAGCATCCTCCCCGACGGCCAGAAGCGCGACTATTTCCAGCTCGGCGACTTGCGCCCCACGATCAAGGCGTTTGTGTCGGAGGCTTGCATGCGAGAGTTCTCGGTCATCGCCTGGGAGACCGTCGACGATGATGCGTATCTGTCGAACGCGGTGGTTCAGCGGTCCATGGGGTGGTGCAATTTCTACAGTGCCATGCCCTGGATTGGCCGCCAGTCCGCCCTCGAGAACGCCGCCCTCAACGTCAAAACGCCCGAGCCTCTGTCCTCGTTTGGATGGCTGAAGGATGCGGAAATCATCAAGGTCCACGATCGCTGGCGCACCAACCTCCACATCGCCCGCGATTCCGACACGAAAGACTCCTGGGATGCCCTGCTGCCCTATTTCCCAGCGCTGGAGAACGTGCTTACGTCGTCCGAGTACCCGTCCAGGTCCAACCGCCCGCTGGCCACCACCCTTCGTGAGCCTCCGGAATGGGTCGCCCAAGTCAAGTCGCAAGGCAGTCCGCTGTCGATTTCCATGGCCAGTGTCGAGTACAAAGAGCTGGGTTGTTTCCCGCTCGGCTCCGAGGCCACGCCGGCCGCGTTCGCCGAAATCGTTCAATCCCAGCTGCGACTGAAGTCGCTCAGTCTGCTGCACCCCGTCCCGTCGTCCAAGCTTCAGAGCATCAGCCTGCTCCTCCGCCAGTTTCACGACAACCTCGCCCTCTCTAGCTGGGTTCCCTCCGAGCAGTTGGCCGCTTCCATCAAGGAGTTGTCGACTCTGGCATCCAATGACATGTTGCGCGTCTACCTGGGATTGGATTCCGGACTCCGCAAGAGCACCGATGTTCGCTTCTGGGCCGTGTATCAGATGGATACGGATGGACTCGATGTCTTCGCCTCGAAAAATGCCCAGGGTCTGGTCGGGACCGTGCTCCACACCTTCCTATCCGCGAAAGGCTACCCCCGTCACGTTTGTTTTGAGGCGGAAACCGCTTTGGCGCGGTGGTCCAAGGATTTCAACGAGGACATCGGGCTGTCTCGCCGGGTGGTTCAAGATATCGATGTCCTGAGCCCGGAGGAACGGCTCCTGCTCTTGCAGCACTTGTCGTTGACCGATGCCAAGAGCGAGCTGTCGGAAACCATCTGTGCGTACATCCGACGACAGCTGGTGGATGCCCCCACGCTGGCTCAACTCAAGGAGCTCAACACGGTGTCCTATCTCGAGGGATCGACTTCCCCCGAGCAGCTGGTGGAAACGCGGATCAATTGGTACAAGGAACAAGGGTGTCAATATCCGTCCGCTGCCGCCTGCCTGGCGCTGTTCAATGAAGCCGAGTCTGTCTTCACCAAGGTCCTGCGAGAACGGAAAGAGGACGAGCTGGCTCGGATTTCCAGCGGCCTGTGCGAGCTCGTGCAGGACGGCCCCATCGATACCTACACGGACATGATGCTGCTTTCGTTGTTCTGCGCGGCGCGGAAAGGGGCTCTGGACGAGATCTATGCCGAGGTCACCGACCGGAATCCGCTGTTCAACAGCCAGTCCGACCAAGCGGCGGCCTTTGCGGAATCGTTTGCCCTCGGATCCCGTTGCGAGGCCTATTTCGATATCTTGCCCAGCGCCTTTGGCAAGCTCCTGTCGGATCGGTTCCGCAAGAGCTACACCGATGAGAAGCTGCCCAACTGGATCAACGGCGCCCCCGATATGGCCACCTCGTATGCCGGCGCGCAAATCGACGTCGATCCCACCCACAAGACCAAGCCCATGCGGGGATATCAGCGTTTCACCTTCCTCAGTGTTTTCGCGTTCCCCGCTCTGATTGATATCATCATGCTGACGATCATCGGTCGCGGACTCTACCTCTCGGCCTTCATGACGTACGAGGAGCAACAGAGTGCGACCATTGCCCTGATGATCTCGCTGTTACTGTCGGGCGCGATTGGCACGTGGATCGCCTGCGGCGGCCCGTATTATCTCATTTCCATGGCCTTCGCCGCCGCCAACATGTTTGTCCTCATCCGCCTCATTGCGGGTATCGCCTTCACCGTGGCCGGGGGACTCATCGGGTTCATCTGCCTCTCGGCCGTGAACGGCCCGCGCAGCGGCATCATCTTTTACCTCTACCTGATTGCGCTGACGATTTACTTCTCGGCCTTTGCCTCCCTGGCGAGTTTCAGCTATCCGGGCTCGACCTTCTTGTCGGGGCGCAAGATCATCTTCGCGTGTGTGCCCATCTTGTTCATCTCCCCGATCGTCACCACCTTCGCGGGCCATGACTCGGCCATCTACCTGGCCGTCATCTACGTCTTCATCTTCTGCCTCCTGTTTGGCCTCCGATCCGTCGCCTCCAAATGGGTCACCTGGTACCAGAGCATCCGGAGAACCGATGATACCGAGATCCGCAAGTGGTACGTGGCGACGTACGGCAACAATGACGAGAAGGTGTTTGGCAACTTGAGTGACCCGGCGGTCCTGAAGCTCTCCCGAGAAGCGCTGCTGAAGGATGTCTTGGCCGAGACCCAACGCTGGTTCTTTAGCAAGCCCACCACGGACCAGTTGGTTCTCGAGCTCGCCAAGGATTGGGAGGCCACCAACTTCCTCCTGGATTGGTACTGCCGCTATGCCGATGTCCCGAGGCCCATTCCCTTCAGCTCCTCTTGGAACATCCAAACCAAGGTCGGACTGGATGTGCTGCGGAACTCCCAGAAGGGCATCCGGCTGCACAATGCGTTCATCCAGTGGCGACAGTCGAGCCGAGAGATTGGCTGTGGCGTGTTGTACTTTATGCTCGCCCTGCTGGACAAGTGGGTGGAGCTGCTCACCGGCGGTCATCTCGTCGGCCTGTCGGCGTCGGTCACCAGCTCGCAGCGCATGGCGGTGGGATTTGGACTGGCCTATTACTTGATTGGCGCGGTCCTCATCGACACCAAGGCCCAGGAACTCCATGATCTCATCGGACAGCAAACCTCGGTGGCCGTCCACAAGGCCAAGGATATCCGCTTGGTCCAGAAGCGGGACGTGCGATACAAGCGCAAGGTCTACTGGCGAACCTTTTTCAAATTCCTCATGTGGCACGTATGGAGTCTGGCTCTGTCGACCGCGCTCCTGTGGACCTTCCAGTACACCATGGAGGCCATGATCATCTACTGCTCGTATATCCTGGCGTACACGGGCCTCCTGTGGTACCAGTACACGAAGATCTTCTCTGGCCCGCACGCCTTCAAGACGCTCCTGATCGGGTGCCTCGTTGGCTTGCCGGTTGGTATCGCCCTCAAGGTCCGCCTGCCGCACTTTTTGTATTCGGAAGTGATCGGGCTCGGGTCGGCCACCTGGACCGTCGCGATTCTCACGCTCTTCTCCGCCAAAATGGGCATGCCGAAGAAGGTGGCTTCGCCGGTGGAGCTTGGCAAGGTGTTTCATGCGTACACTGCTCCCTGGGCCGATCCCGAATGGTCTCAACAGGAGCTGCAAACGTTCTACGAGAAGATCTCGCTGGTTCCGTCCGACGCACGCTTGAGCTTGACTCCGCAAGCCCATCCCGGGGTGGAAGTCAAGGAGATCCTGCTTGCCCGCCGAAGGGAGCCCAGAATCGAAGAAGCATTCCCGAAATCCGAAGACCTCGTCAGCCTCGCCTTGGGAGCCTGGGGCAAAGGAGAAATCGCCTTGGAGCTGGTTCCCATTGGATCCCTGGGCCCCGGTGTTCACGCCCTCAGCTGCAGTACCACCGGCCAGCTCCACATCGCCATTTGCGTGGGCCGCGGGTTGGATCAACGGATCGACGTGAGTGCGAACTGCCAAGTCATCGCCGAGACGCTGCTCCACGCCGTTGCGGAATCCATGCTCCAGATGCCTCACGAGTATGCCGTTCTGGCCGAGTCGCTCGTCACGGCGGGCGTGACCGAAACCATGGCCCGACAACTCCGGGCCGAGTCCAATACGGCCGGCGTCATCCGCTGGGCCAAGACGGAGCTCCTGCAGCAACTGTGCCTCGGCTTCGAATGTGATTCCCATTGGGAAAAACTGCCCAAGGATATCCGAACCGCCTTGATCAACCGCTGCCTGGGCCAGCCATGCGAGCTCTCTGGCGCGAGCCGGAAATGGCTCGAGGGCAATCTGTGCCGGTTTGACACGGATGCTCTGGACGTGCACGTTGGCCGATGCAATCTGGGGGCTGCGAGTGCGGTCAGCATCCTGGATTATGCGCACTACGGCACCGGCGAGGCGGCCGTCTTCCAAGACCCTGAGACTCCCGAGCACATCCCATACGTCCCCCGGAAGCTTCCTGCGATCATGCAGGCCTTGGTGAAGCCGTGGAACTCCTTGTACTATGCCCTCGCGTCGATCATCAAGTTCATTGTTGTCGCCCTGGTCGCGGACCCCGAGTTTCAACGAGAATTCAACCATGTCATTGGCCAACACCATACAGTCATTCGTGTCCCCGCCACCCTGGCGTTGAGCTTGCTCTGGTCCTATTCGAGAATCATGCAGAACCTCGGTCTCTCCTTCTTTTTGTTCCACGGTCGTGATAATGTGAAGCAGCTCTGGAATGAGACCAAGGGCATGACCATCAGCATCAAGAAAAGCCGATTCATCATCCAGAGTCTGGACGGCACATTCACTGCCTTCAAGCACGACGAAGCGGATGGAGGGTTCAAGGTCTATTATTATTCCGGACAGCACAAAGCCGAGCCCGAAGGCACCAAGAGTCTTAGCTACGTCTGCGTGTACACCAAGGAGGTGTTGCTTATGGTTCGCCAGGAATTCAAGGCTGGCAAGCTCCTCAACGAGTACCATTACGACTACCGCGCCCCCACCAAAAAGACCTTTGGCTTGTCCAAGTCCTCGCAAGCGAGGATTCCCATGGGCCGGCGGTGTGTGCGTGGAGACAACCACCTGCAGAGTGTGCAGTACAACCGGAAGGGACTGATCGAGGCCGGATCCTTTGTGAAGGATGGCAACCTGATCCGCTTCAAATACCACTATCGCAAGAACCCCCGCTTTGGAGACGAATTGCTTCGGGCCGAGTTTGCGCTCTCCCACATCACTTGCACCGTCTCGTGGTGCGCGCCTCCTCTTCGCCACCCCGAGAAGATCGACCGGTGGATTCCCCATTCGAAGGTCACGGAAGCGACGTTTGTGCAGGGGGCCGATGTCTACGAGGCTCGTTGGCTCTATGACCACAAGTTCCATCCCACCATCTTCACCACCCTGAATGGACAAAAGGTGCAGACGCCGCCCATGATCGAACACGACTACCTCGCCGTGCTCGCCAAGCCCAAGTACACCAGCTTTGTGCATGACAATCCGCTCTTGTATTGCGACAGCCTCAGTTCCAGTGTGTTCACCCGGTTCTTTGGGCTGACCAAGAAGCGCTTCCCGGTGTCCACGTCCCGCGCTCGTTCCTTGATCTGGAGGGCGTGGAAGGATCGCGTCGACTTTGACGGGGTCATCGTCCGCTGGATGGATGAACGACTGCTGCGGAGAGACAAGACCCTCGCGCCCTACTGGCGTAGCCGGGATCGCGGTGATCTCGCCTCGGCCAAGAAATACCTGGACATCCGCGCCGACACCGTCACCGCCAGTGCGGATCTGGACGATAACATTTCGAGCTGGACTCCGCTTGCCGTCAAGATCAGTGATCTGTTCAATTTCGGACCGGGCGGGGATGCGGTCGTCAACACCCGATCGAAAGACTTTGGCGCCGATACGGACAAGTCACTGCATGTGATGGCGGCGGATAACGGGACCTGGCCCAACGAAGGCGGCGGGGTTTCCGCCTGCCGCCGTGATATGATCAATTCTCTGCGCACCATCAAGTGGCATATGATTTGCGAGTCGGCCAACGACTTTGGCATTCCCAAGCACCAGACCGAGCAGAACATCCTGTCGTTGAAGGTGGTTCCTCTCTGGGGTCTCGACTTCCTGACGCCCACGCACGGTCTGTTCACGAACAAGTTGGACTCGGAAGTCGAGAACGTCACGTCGGCCAGTGAGATGGACATCAAGATGAACTTTATCCCGATTCTGACGGCCTTGGTCAAGGGCGCCCGTGCGGTCCATCTCTCCAAGGCTGATATCCAGCAGGCCACGCGCGCGTTGGTCAACCTCAATACGTACTTTCAGGATTCGCGGCACTGGACCCAAGTTTGGGACAGCGAGATCGTCAAGGAAAGCTGGCGTGACCTGTGGCTCAGTCAGGAAATGTCCAATGCCGTCCCCTCCTCCGAGTGGTTCCGCACCGAGCTTCCCACGCTGGCGTCTCTTGACATTGCCTTGGAACTCTGGTATCGCTATCTGTTCATCTTCTCCATCCCGATCCCCGAGAAAATCCCCAACGTGTTCCAGGCTTCGCACCACAGTGTGAGTGCCTCGTATGGTGTCGTCTGCAAGATGAAGCGGAACTGCACGCTCCAGATTTGGGACCATGCCATCAGCTGGCGTGAAACCAACCTCTGCCTGTCGTCTGCACTGTGCAAGCTTTCTCCCTTTGTCCGGAATACTCTCCTCGGATTGATGCGCGTCACGTCGGTGCTGACTTTGCATCATGCCGATATCATCCTGCCCTGTGCGGATTTCTTCAACCCCGGCTGGGAAGTGGAGATTGGGACCTGCCAAGGCACCATTGAGCACCGCAACGTTTTCCGCCGCAAGGTCGACCCGGTCGTCAACGGAATCACGGATATGCAGAAGTTTGCCCCCGTCAAGGAGATCAAGTCGGAGCGGCCCACGGTCACCATGTTGTCCCATGTCTGGTACGCCAAGGATATCAAGATTGCCCTGCTTGCCGCCGACATCATCATCAACCAGTGGAAGTTTGATGATTACCATCTGGATATTTATGGAGCCATTGACAAGGCGCCCACGTACTCGACTGAATGTCAGGAAATCATTGCGTCCAAGGGTCTCCGCGGCAAAGTGACTCTCCGCGGCACTGCCGACCCGATGAAGGTGTTGGAGAATACCTGGCTGTTCCTGAACTCGTCTCTGTCCGAAGGTCTTCCGTTGGCGCTCGGAGAAGCAGCCCTGACTGGTGCTCCTGTTGTCTGCACCGACGTCGGCGCTTCCCTGCGAGTGCTGAGCGACCCCGACGATTTCTCTCGCTTCAGTGCCGTCGTTGCACCCAACGATGCCCTGGCTCTTGCGAGGGCGCAAATCACCATGCTCGGTCTCCTCGGGGAATGGAGCAAGTACGCCGAAGATACCGAGGCGCCGCCTGTGCTTACCTCCTCTCCTACTGCTGAGGACGTCGCCAAGATCACCCGTCGCATGTACGAGAAGAGCGAGCACCGTCGCAAGCTGGGAATGATGACCCGCAACATCGTGCAAAAGTCCTTCAGTGGCGACCGATACCTCCGCGAGCACGAACAAATGCTCTGGATTGGCAAGTCTGCCAAGACCATGGCCAACCGCCCGACCGCCAACCTCAGCGAGCCTCTGGATGTTGCCACGGCCTTGCAACAGACCCTGCCGATCGACGAAGAGGTTATTACGATTCCTCGGAGCGCAGTCAACTCGTGGCGCTCCTCGGCTGGATCGGGCATGTCGACCCTGTACAGCTCTGTTTCGAACTTTCCCATGCTGAACGCCAACCAACGGCCGTCGTCTATCCGGTCGAGCGTGAGCAACGCCTCGACCGATGCCAGTTCTTTCATGCCTCTTCCCAGCAGTGCTTCTTTGCCGGTCTTTGCACCCCGCCAAACCCTCTCCTTTTCGGGGTTGCCGGGCAGCAACTCCCCCACGGGGCATCTGTCTCCTTCTGGTCGCATGTCTCCTGTGCTTAGCCGGACTGGGCGTCACTCGCGCACGCATTCGTTCTCGACCGCGGGTCGGGAGCAGCTGCGCGGCCTGCAGCGCGAGGACCTGCAGCAGTACCGCAACTCGGACGTCAGCATGATCATGCGAGAGGAATTCCTCCAGTCGAGCATTTTCCGGGGCATCGAGGGGGGGAACCATGTTTGATTTGTCGGCCTGAAAATATACCCATGTTGTTATGCATTTTCTGTATTTTCTGTTCATAGTCTCGTTGAGATGTGATGACTTGTACATACACCTCGTGTGGCGTTTGCATGTGTCCAGGCAGTACTTGGACGTCTGTTTATATTCGGTCGATGTACAGATTGGCTTGGTTATTGCTAGATTTCGTGTTGCATAGAGAATACCTACAGATGGTGTTAAAATTCTACACTTCCATTGAATTATCCGCTCAATCGTTCCCATGTAATTGATAATGAGGTAATTCCAGCATAGCCGGGGTATAGCTCGGATGCGAAGATAACCGGAATTATGTTGGGCATAGATGCCTGGTTTGGTGCTTATATTGAACAAGCTTCATTATTGGAATATCAACGGAGCAAACAGTGAGTTTCAAGCCTTGGCAATGATACTGGGGAGCTTCCTTGAATGACCGACCAAATATATTTATCTTCTTAATATGTTATGTTTCCTGACAGGGTTTACTATCAATGAGGTCACCAGAATCCTTCGGAGATATATAGAAAGATATAATCCAGAGCGTACTACAGCCAACATGTGATATCACTAAACAGTCAACCTTGTCAGCCTGAGGCAGCAGCGCAGTCTGCAACCGGGCTAGTCCCAGGGTCTGCGGAGCCCCGATTGGTGGGGTTGCATAGTCCTCCCTCCGTCTCCTCCTCTCCATCTTGATCCCTCCCATCGTACGATCCAGCAGATCGAAGTCTGCATGGTACATAGTAGCTGACCCAAGTCCACCCAGTGATCCGAGTACCGGTCTGACCTCCCCGGCAGGTTCAAATCTTCGCTGAAAAGGGCTGCACCGGCATCGCCCAATCCCAGGCAGCAGTCTTCCGAAATCCTCCATAGGACAGAAACAATAAGTCAGTGGGACAGGACACAGCAACAGTCATCCTTGCACGCACCTGTCAAACATCGGCATCGCCTGCTATGCCCGTTCCAACACGGCACGGCCACGCTACAGGTCCTCGACCACTCCAGAGGACTCTCCAGACTCGTAGCACGGCAACGTCCGATGGGACATGCGTCAAATAGCCTAAATCGGGCCTGGTTGGGCAAACCCAACTGGGACACTATTGAGCTCACCTGCAGATCTTAGCCGGCCTGCAGGTGGTGACCAACAGAATGCTTCCCCGCACGAAGCTGCATACTTAAACTCCCACCTCGCCATCTCGATCCCTTCTTCCGCGTCCATGCGATTGAGGTAAAATGTGGCGGCTTCTCACCGTGTCCCTGTTCTTGTCGCGGGCCGCGGCCCTGGTCCGACCCGATGGCGTGGTATGCACTCACATTCTTCCTGTCTCCTCTGTTCAATCACTAACCATCGCAGGGCCGCGTCCCGGCCCTAGGCTGGAACTCGTGGAATGCGTACAATTGCGAAATCGATGCGGACAAGATCCTCACCGCCGCCAACGAGGTCGTCAATCTAGGGCTGAAGAGTCTCGGATATGAATACGTCAACAGTACTCCCCCTCCAAACCCCGCCTGGTAAATCCCACTAACAGATGAAGTCGACGACTGCTGGTCCGTCAAGTCTGGCCGCGATCCCACCACCAAGCGCATTATCCCAGACCCGGACAAATTCCCCGACGGCATCTCCGGGGTGGCGGACCAGGTGCACGCTCTGGGCTTGAAGCTGGGCATCTACAGCAGTACCACCCCCTCCCTCCCTTCTACCTCCAAGGCACACTACTTACCACATACCAAGGTGCCGGCCTAACCACCTGCGCCGGCTACCCAGCCAGTCTGGGCTACGAAGAGATCGACGCGCAATCCTTTGCCGACTGGGGCGTGGACTGTACGTCTCCCCTTCCCGTCACAAGCAAGCAAGCAAGCATGCCCTAACAAACCCAGACCTGAAATACGACAACTGCGGCGTTCCCACCAACCTGACCGACCAATACACCTACTGCGTGCCCGACAGCACCGACGGCTCATTCTTCCCCAACGGCACCTGCGTGAACCTGACCGATGCAGCCCCCGCCAACTACAACTGGGCCACGTCGACGACCGCGAAACGCTACATGCGCATGCGCGATGCCCTCCTCACCGTCAACCGCACCATCCTCTACTCCCTCTGCGACTGGGGCCAAGCCGACGTGAACGATTGGGGAAATGCAACGGGGAACTCGTGGCGCATGTCGGGCGATATCACACGTACTCCCCCCATCCATCCACCCCATCCTACACACCAATACTAACACAACTCATGACTAACGAACAGCAACATGGCCCCGCATCGCCGAAATCGCCAACGAAAACTCCTTCCTCATGAACTACGCCAACTTCTGGGGCTACCCGGACCCAGACATGTTAGAAGTCGGCAACGGGAATCTCACTCTAGCCGAGAACCGTGCCCATTTCGCTCTCTGGGCGATAATGAAATCCCCGTTGATTATCGGGACTCCGGTAACCCTACCCTACCCTCCCTCTGTTCCTTTTCCCATCTTATACCCCCCCCCCCCCCCCAGAAATAATACTAATATAGAAAAAAAAAAAACAGCTAAGCACAATCGATAAATCCCACCTCACCATCCTCTCCAACAAACCCCTGCTCACCTTCCACCAAGACCCCGCAATCGGTCGGCCCGCGTATCCTTATAAATGGGGATATAATGCCGATTGGACGTTCGATCCTGCCCACCCGGCAGAGTACTGGTCTGGGCCGTCGAGCGCTCTCAACGGCACGCTGGTGCTGATGCTGAATAGTCAGGATACGGTGCAGACGCGGACGGCGTTTTGGAAGGAGGTGCCGGAGTTGAAGGACGTTTATCGTAGAGGAGGAGAGGGAGGGGAAGGAGGGAAAGGGGGGGGACAGGGGAGGAGGGTGTGGGATGCGTGGACGGGGAATGATCTCGGTTGTGTACGGGATAAGTATAGTGTGAGGTTGGAGGCGCATGATGTGGGGGTTTTGGTGGTGGGGGATGTTTGTTGATTACTTATTTTGTCTTTTGTCGGGAGGGGGGCAGGCAGGGTGGGTTGTAGTGAAAGAAGAGGTGGGATAAGGATGAGGAAGAGGGAGAGGAAAAGGGAGAGGAAGAGGGAGTATGTAGCAATCGCGTTACTCAATCTGAATCATATCATAGGAATAAGACGATACAAAGATAAAAGATGTAGAAAGTGATCAACAAAATATGTATAATATGAACACCGGGAAAGGTCATTATCATTATCTGCCTGCCTCCATCCATCCATCCATCCATCACAATACCCCAATGAAAGAAGGAGGACAGGATTACCGCCACAAATCCTGCCGACTATCCCGTCTCCACCCCCCACTACTCTTCGGTCGTCCATCATCCACCGGCACAGCCAGGAACCCGCCAAACCCGTTGCCGACGAGCACGCTCTTACGCGCGTCGCCGCCCCACGAGCGACTCAGCTGGGCGTCGTGGAAACTGACCGGCCGGGTGGTGCTGTCGCGTCGACCGCGCGTGGACGGCGGCTCGTACGGCGTAAAGTTCCATTCCAGCTCGTCGAGACCCTTGCTGTAGACGTTCAGGGGCTGGGAGATGCCGCCGCTGAAGAACTGGGGCCCGGTTTCGCCGCCGCCGAAGAGGCGCGGGGGTGGGGCGAGCAGCAGGGTCTCGGGGAAGCTGGCGTCGCGGACGTAGAGGTCGCGCAGGGCCGGGAGGTTGTTGGACATGAGGGAGGCGATCAGGTAGGTGTAGTAGGAGGCGGCGACGGGGGCGAGACCGCAGGACCCCGCCGGCGAGGTGATCTCGTAGTGTAGGAGTTTGAGGGAGCGGGAGGAGAGTGGGGGGACGCGGTCGGTGGGGAAGGATCGTGTCAGGTCCTGGATCACGAGCAGGCCTTGGAGCTGGGGGGCGGCGGAGAGGATCTGGTGCAGCGTGGCTGGGAGGACCCCGGTGGTGGAGAGGGTGAGGGATTGCAGGGCCTTGCGGTTGCGAGGCAGAGAAAGGATTCCGGCAAGCCCGCTTGCCGTGACGTTCGGGGTATCGCGAAGGATGAGCCGCTGGACGGCGGGAAAGGGGGGGAGGGTGTCGGAGGGGGCAAAGGTTGAGTCGTCGAGCCAGGGCAGGTCGTCGAGGGTGACCTCGCGGAGGTTGGGGAATGAGGCGAGTCCCAGGCGGAGGACGCGCGGTTCGACGTGCAAGCGCGAGAGCTCCAGGACCTCCAGGTTCATCCAGAGACGGGACTCGGGCAGCTGCGAGAAGCTGCCCTCGGCGCCGTGACGGTAGGTCATGCGACGGAGGTCCGGACACCGACCGATGATTTCCTGTTTCAAGGCCAGACACGACGCGTCGTCGCTGTATATCCCGGACGGCAGGTCGACGTAGCGCAGGTTGGGGGTGACGGAGATGGTGCGGGCGATTTCGGCCTTGCTGGCCTCGCGGGTCATGTATGGCATTCGCAGGGAGAGCACCAGGGTGCCCAGGTCTCGTGAATCTCGGATGGTCTGCATGAAGAGGCGGAGGCGGACTTGGGGGGCGTCGATGGCTTCGCCATTGCGGTCGAAGAAGGAGCGACGTTTTCGTTTGGCGGCGAGTTGGACCTCGAGTTCGCAGTAGTGGACGGCGTCGATGCGGACGTGTGAGTAACTAAGACAGCGATCCGTGATTAGCTAGGAGCAAGAGGGTGCTGATAGGAAACACGCACAGCAAGGCTCGAGCCTCCAGGTACCATCGCTTGCAGACGACGGCACAGTGGGCCAGGTCGCGCATGTCACAGAGCATGCAGCCATCCTCGGTCATGGACTCCTCGGAGGTATCATAGCTGTTGTCGACAGTGTGAGGACAGACGTAGGCGAAGATGCGGGCAAGCACCGGGCGCGGGAGCCTCTTGGTGGCGTCGGGACCAAAGGAGTGGTGGGAGTCGACGCAGAGGTGCTCGTAGGTGGCCACATTCCCGGCGCGGCTATGGCTCTTGGAACGCCTGCGAAGCCGGCTCAATAATCCCATGGTGGCGAGCAGGTGAGCATGGACGGAGGGAGGAGAAATGGAGAGGATTGAAAAGGGCGAGAGATAAAGAGAAGAAAGAGGAGAGGAGAGAACAATACGAGGCAGTGAATAATGAGCAGGCGGCGGGTGATTGGGGGGGGGGAATCTGTGTGATGTGAAGTTGCTGCATGAACCCGCCGTTCGTCCCCATTCCAGCGCGTCGCCGGCGCCTTCAGGCTGGGCATTCACATTGATTGGCAATGGGCCAGAAGCGAGATGAAGCCCAGATAGGGGCCGCCGGGTGTTTCATGTTGGAACGGGGGGGCCGATCGCGTCGCAGGTGAAACGCCTGGCTGGTGGCGTTGATGCCGTGCAGAGGACGGTGGATTGGGTAAGGCTGAGCTCAATGGATGGCTGGATCTGGAGAAGTTGAGGAGATCCCCGTTTTCTTTTTGGTCTCCAAGGTGCTGACGCTTTTCCCCATCCGTGCCTGCACTAACCCGATGGGTACCATCACAGTATACAACACAAGTCCTACAAACACTTCAACCGACACCTTCCACGCGCCAGACCCTGCAGAATGTATAGCCGGTTAAGCTTATCCGCAATAACCTCGGACCCTCGCCGTCATGGCAGCCGCCAATAGAGCCATGACTACATCGCCATGACATCATGCCCAGCCGGGACAGAAATAGACCTTCTATATACAGAACTGCCAACCCCTGCCCCGAGCGCCACCTTGTTCGGCCGTATCAGCTATCCCCATCTCCAAGCCACCAGGAGGCCAGAATGGCTCAATACAGAGGCTCTCCCCTCCCCGGCGTGGGAGCCACCAACCCATCCCAGACCAAGTCCAAGTCCAACGAAGACAACTGGACAAAACGTCCGCCCTACAGTATCTGCTCTCCCGAAGAGGTTGGCCCCGTGAAATGGCGCGGAACATGCCAGTGCGGCCAGGTGACGTACCAGCTCAGTCGGGACCGGCCCTTGAAGGCCAAGTTCTGCCATTGTCGGGGCTGTCAAGTGATGCACGGTGGGTGTCTCACTCTCGGCTGAGCCAGGCTGACTGTGTAGGCGCTCCGTTCCAATGGGCGGCCATCTTCCACAAGTCGGATCTCGCCTTCACCAGGGGGGCGGAGGGGCTGTCATTTTACTCCTCCTCTCAGGCCACGAGGAAGTACACGTTACCCACCAAGGTGTATTGTTCGTTCTGTCGGACTCCGATCATGGATGAGGGGCGGAATGTCTGCTTGCTGTTCCCGCAGGCCCTCGAGAGCGCGGATGATGATGAGAATCGAACGCACTGGAGGGAGGCGTTTGAGATTGAGTGAGTCTATCGTTGGTGGATGTACGGTGCTGACCTCTTAGTTGCCATATCTTCTATGGCCAGCGAGTCTTGGAGATTCCCGATGGGAAGCCCAAGTGGTCAGGGCTCGATGGGCAGAGCGATCTTTTGGATGATGACGGACAGAAGAAGTGACTAGATGCACACGACCAGCAGTCACAAATTACGATAGGATCAGATCCAACCTGGATTAAAGCATGTGACATCCAGCCAATAGAGTAGCCCGACGAAGAACACGTTCCTGGTCTGTTTCGAGTCAGAGGATCGACAGGGCTAAGGCACCGTCATCACAGCATGTGAAGCCGACTGCATACCACCGGTGCTGTGACCACGGGTGCAGCATGCCGCAGCTGACAACTGAAACAATTACTCTTCCCCAAGCCCAAGGTGAACCCTATGTCACCCCCATCAGTCATTCCGAGCTGCACCAGATCCCATCACTGTCTTCAACATGGTCAGCCGCGTAGCAAATAGCATCATCGTAGCCACTATATAGCCCCAGATCCCAATACCACCCACCCATAATGCCCACCACCAACCCATACAATGTGGCCCAAAAGCAAATATACCACGGTGCTGGCCCTACTCGCCGCACCGGCAGCAGCCGCCGTGACACCAATCACCGACGACGAGATGAACCAGCTCCTGCACCACGACCCCATCTCGCTGGCCAACCGCTACGCCCCTCTCTGGTTCTTCAGCCAAGCCCTAGACCAGCCGCCCTGTTACCCGACCTGGGCATTCAGCGGCACGCCCAACTCCTCAGACATCTACGACGCAGCACACAAAACCCCCGCTGCCCCGCAATGCGAGTACCCCGACCTAGGATGCAGCTGTCGCAACCCTGGCACAACAAGCCCAGGGACCCCCGGCCCTGCGTTTCCCATTTACTTCACCTTTAAGAAATGCAATGAGACCGATGTCCGGGTCGTCTATAACCTGTTCTATGAGAAAGATGGCGCCGAGGTGTTGGACCTTATTGATACCGGGCATGATTAGTGAGCTCCCCCTCTTCCTCCTCCTCCCAACCACTACTTGGATATGTCTGACAAAGTAGTAGTGACTGGGAACGAGTAATCATAATCCACACCCGCTCCGCCAACACAACCTGGACACCCTCTCGAGCCCTCCTGTCCGCGCACAGCGGCTACCGCAATCTCCCCTGGGGAAGCATCCACAGCACACTAACCACGGCCCAGATTGCCGCCGGAAACGCCAGACTGCCGGACGGTGTTCATAATAATGATCATCCGAAGGTGTATGTGTCGTGGTCGAAACACGCGCATTTTGATACCCGCGATACGGTGTGGATTGATCCGCTGAGTCAATCCCTGGATAATGCGTTCAGGGGGGATGATTGGTGGTATTTTGTTGATTCGAGGGACTATGTACCCCCCCCTCCCCATCCCCATCCCCTATTCCTCCGACGACCCGGGAGTATGGGATATAGGATAGCTAATGTATAGTTTAGATTCGCTCGGATAATTTGACCGAGGCGGGAAAGGCTTTGGGGGGTGTGGATTGGGGGTCGGCGACGAGTAATCCGCCGTTTGTGCAGGAGAGTGTGTGTGATGCCTCATAGGAGAGGTGTATGTATATAGTGTAGATAAGTCAATGCAGATGGGCATGGAGATGGAGATGGGGATGTGGTGCGGTTAGCCAGCCAGCCTGTAGTGGTGCAGCGATAAATAATCACGGAAGTGAAATGACGTCGGTGCGGTTCCCCCCCACTCACCACGAAATTCCGAGTCAACACACCTGTTGGACATCAACTCCTCACCAACAACTTTATTGCTCCTGCGCCAACGGAACGAATTAATTGTACGTCGACCCTTAGTTATACACCAATTGAGTCATCGCTCTCTTTGGCTACCCTCCCCCCTGCCCTCCTACTCAATCCCACTCACTACTCACCATTCACTCGCCTACCAACCCCGCAACACCACACCCAACACCCACTACCCACCACCACCACCTATCTTACCCTTTACAACTAACAACCCCCCTCCCCAGAAACAACGAAAACCCAAGACCCAAACAAAAAAAATGTCCTGGACGCAAAAAACCCTAACCCTCCCCTCTCGCTCCCGAGGAAGCTACCTCATAACCGACGAGATCCTCTCCAGCGTCCCGGAAATCAAGAATTACAAAGTCGGTATCCTGCATCTCTTCATCCAGCACACGAGCTGCGCACTGTCGCTCAACGAGAACTGGGATGAGGATGTGCGGGCGGATATGAGTGATGCGCTGGATCGCATCGCGCCGTATGATAAGAAGGGGGGGTTGTATAGACATGATGCTGAGGGGGTGGATGATATGCCTGTATGTCTTTCTTTTTCTTTCTTTCTTTCTCTTTGGTTTATGAGGGGGGGAGGGGGATATCTCTTATGGAGAGGGGATGGAACTGGAACTTAGGGTGTATGTAGGATGATTGCTAATTGGGGCAGGCTCATATCAAATCGGCGTTGGTTGGGGCGTCGGTGACCATTCCCATTACCAATGGGCGGTTGGCTACCGGGACGTGGCAGGGCATTTGGTATTTGGAGTTCAGGGCCGCGAGGCATACCAGGAAGGTGGTTGCTACGATTCAGGGAGAAAAGGCTTGATTCTAGAGGTATAGGTCTAGAGGTATAGTTTGTGATCGGGTAGTCGTGTGGTATGGTATCAAATAAACCAATTGAATTCATGCGACTCTGTACAACAACTAGCTAAAAACATCAATGCCATAATCAATCACCGCTGCTCGAATCCTCCCTCGGTCACCCGCTGGCTCTCGTTCACCTCGGCAGCATCTCCCACCGGCTTGAGGGGGTAGCTGGTGGCCGGAAGGGACTCGAGGTAGGTGCGGTGCTGCTCGTGGGCCTGCATATCGTTAGCAAGGATTACACACATCATATACCAGACGTACAAAAGGAACACCGCAGTAGCCGCAAGTGGCAATGTCGGGCTTGTCGGTGTTGATAAAGACCTTGGGGTGCCCCAGGGGACCACCACCGCCGTCACAGCTGACAACGCGGCTTTTCGTCCAGCGAACGGGTTGTTTGTGGATGAGCTCGATAGCAGCCAGGGGTTGGGGCTATTGTCATTAGTATCATGTCCATAGTCATGACCTGTCCTCCAATCATCACCAGTCACTGGTATCACACACCTGCATCTCCATTATCGTCTGCTCAAAGCGAGGTCCAACCATGGCCTTCTCCTTCGGCTGCTGGCTGGCGGCCCAGGTGGTGGCCCGGTTGGGCGCCTGGAGCACACGGCTGCGCTCGCCCGCCGCGGGTTCCTCCCTCAGGGGCGCATCCTGGCCGCCCATCGAGTCCACCGGAGTCGCATTGGTACCAGAGACGTTCGGCTTGGGCGCCCGCGGGGTCAAATCGTTGGCCGGGATGAAGTTCTCGGAGAGGCGAGGCACGGTGGTCGAGTAGCTGGCCCGGGCGGCAAATCGGGGAGTCCAGGAGAGGGCCGCAACCCGGCCACGAACGCAGGGCAACATGCTGCAATTGATCTGGAGGGACGCGGAGAGAATGACGCGGAGGAGATGGCGGATGGAGCGGACGAAGGGTCGTGAGGTCGGAGTTTGGATGAGGTTTCCAGTTTGCGGGAGCTGCGGCGCCGCGCTGGGCCAATCGGCGGTGTTCTGCGACGGATGCGGTGGGATTCTGCCGCTTGGAATTTCTTGATCACGGCTGTGGTTGCATCTGCACTCGTTAACATCGTTATCATAATATTGCCTAACTTACGTTTCTTGGGTCATCATGCGGGGATCACCTAGCTCTGGCTCCAAGCCAGACAAGACCATGTCTTCGCGGTTGCTGACTATGAAGGTACATCCATCTGCACTGCACTGCACTGCCGTGATGCTAATGTTGATAGTTTATGCAACGCGCTGCTGCCACCAATGCTGCTCGTGAAGCCTCCCAGCCCACTACGGACGATTCCAAAGTCTCGACTCCTCCGAAACGGCAGAGACTCTCTACCGGCCCGATCGACAGCCCCGGCACGCCCCAGTCGGATCTCGATGCCATTTCGGCGGCCCTAGCTGAAGAGGAGGAAAAACGCAGGGAAGCACTGGCCCGTCAGGCGCAAGACTCGGGTGACACAGAATGGGTGCTGGACTATGCGCCGGCTGCTCAGTATGCGCCGCCGCCGTTTGTTGTCGCGGACGGATCGCTGGATGCGGACGACGATGAGATCGCCGGGGGTCGACAGACTTATGGAAACTTTAGACGGAAGAAAAGAACAGTGGTTTGTGCATTGCAGTCTCATGTCTCAATCGTATCTGACATCTCTTAGACGGGCGAAACAGACGACGAGGCTGAAGACGATGGTTCGATTAAGAAGGAAAACAAGCCTCGAGTTAAAGTGTCACAACTTACAAGCATCTCGGGCGGACGACATGGAGCAGTTGGCGATGACAAGAAACAGAAGAAACGGAAACACAAATAAGATACAGCATCTCGGCGGATGACATGGAGCAGTTGGTGATGACAAGAAACAGAAGACGGAAACACAAATAAGATACACATCTTGAGGCAGGTATCGTATCCACCACACCGACTGCATTATTCGACTGGTTACCAGAAAGGATTGGCCCTCAGTCGTTCATTTAGACGGCTATCGTACCCTTGTCTCCTGCCGGTGGACGCCGTTGCAGTCTTATGAGAGTTGTCATTTTGCCGAGCATGCGAAGTCATACCATAGTTGTGTTTGGTCCTGACGGTGACTGGAGTGTTTCTTGGTTTCAAGTCAGACCCATAGGTGTATCTGCCGGCCGACGCTGACGTCTGAACAGCACGCCTCGCTGACTGCGGGACCGCGTGGTATTCTCTGTTTCGCTGCTCGAAGAGTTCCTTGCACGATTCCTTGAGCTCCTGGTGTTTTCTGCGGCGGTCCAGCCAGGCTTCTTTGCCCAGCTCTATGATCTCGCTCTCGGGGACGAGGAACACTGCAACGATCAGCCGGTTCTTCAAGCACCAGGTGCAACCTACCGCGATAGTCAGGGGTGTCCCAAGTGATGTACTCTTCAAAGACAGGCCGGTTCTGGGGGGTTTGGAATGTTGGGAGTTCTGTTGAGCGAGCGGTCGAGCGAACGGTCGAACGGACAGTCGAACGAGCTGTTTCCGAGCGAGCCGACTGACGAACGTTGACCGGCATGGTGGAGCGGGTGCTTTGCCTTTTCTTGCGACAGAGTCGAGGTCCTCGGTCGTCGACCTCGACCCAGTATTCCATTCCATCGCAGCAGGAGAACATGCTTGTTCATTAGCACCTGAATTAGCACTTGATAGCACTTGATAGCACTTGACTTAGCACCTCACTAGATCATTAGGACATACCTTGCACGTATTCTGTAGTCTCCGTGAAGCACTCAAACAGACAATCAAGAACCTCAAGTGAGGTGAGGTGAGGAGCGAGAGCCATCACGACACGTCCACGAGAATTGTGACCATACGCCGAGAACTGTTTTGGGCGTCACGCCGAGCAACCATACGCCGTATCTATGATATAGACTGATGCCTGGGTGACTATGCAGTCAACCAGAGCTCCAGGCATTGATATAGACCAAGCCGTGCATATAGGCCCCCTCATCTTGAGGATGACTCCTAGAGAAGTGGGACCTACAAGATATTGACTCCCACTCACCACCAGAAGAGAAGCAGAAGCATAATCACTTGTATAGTTCACAGTCCCGCACGTGATATCATCCAGAGTATACACCACAACCACCCCCAAGTACTCCGTATCTAAAATCACAACTTCGCCTTCCTCCCCCTCTCCC